>SGPM01000144.1:18441-64642 GCA_004802725.1 Antrodiella citrinella | reverse complement strand
CCGCATTCGGCCCGTTCATCACACCCATTCACTCCCTCCCGCCACCCAACTCTTCCCCCCGGAGAAACAACGGCCGTTTGCCTGCACGTGTCTCGCCCGTACTTATCTTCAATCGCGATAAATTGCAAATCACCTTTTTCATGTACATCTCGCCCTACAAAATCATTTCATCCGCGCACCTTTCCGCGACGCTTTGTTCGCATTCACCGGCAGCCTCTCAACATTCGACAGTGTTCTAGACACCCTATCATTAGACAGTCAGACAGACTCCGAGCTATAATGCGTTTGATGATGTCTGATGTCCTCACATTCCAGTCAGACTCTCTTGGTGTGTGATGGATTGCCACTCGCACTATCACTGCCAGCTCATCATCCTCCATTCAATTTGGCGTCCCACACAGTACTAGCCCTGCGTCATCCAAAGTCAACGTACGACCACCCCGACGTCCGCGCGACGACATTCCAAACACGCACCCATTGTTACCGACCCCGTCGGTCCCCAATCACTTTTTTGTGTGACGCGGCAGGTGATAGAACGCGCCGTTGATCTACAGGGACGGAACGGAATCTATTCTCCCTTTGATTCATTCCCATCTCCCCCTCCGTCCGGGTCCGTTTCCCGTTTCGATCCTCCCTTCGACCAATCAGAACCGGGAGCGCCTGCATCCCGATCCAGAACCGCGCCTGTCAGAACCGAACCGATCGACCTGCGTCTCTGCGTTCGGCCTCCGCTGTTCGCCACACAGCCCTCCGCCGAACGCCATCCTCCGACCGACCTCAACGTCGTGCATACATCTTCCGGCTCAGGTCGTCTCAAACTTGTGTGAGTTCAACCGACGTTTGTTTCTCCGATACACCGGGACAGGACTCGTGCACGGATTTTTCCATGTCCAAAACACTATCCATGACTAGGGAGTCCAAACCCAGATGACAGGCGTGCGTGTATCGCTCAACAGTCAACTTAAGCCTTGACAGCAGCAAAGGGTGCACACTCGTTGAGCAGCGGGATCGTCGCAATCGAATTTACCTCCCCCCGGATCGACCAGCTGATCGCATTGTGCGACTCTTTACGCCGCGAACCCTCCATCAGATGAACAACAACATGCGACGAGTTCGGAATGAAATCATATCGTATTTCTCTCTCCTGCGTGCTAGTGTCGCTGCACCCACCCTCGAACGGTCAGCCCGCCGGGCGAGGCGAGCGAGCGCATCCTTATCGTCTTTCCAAGCCCCCAGAAATCCCACCTTTCCGTATGGCTGTGGTACGAAACACAATATACGCTGATTTTGCGCTCTCGTGAACCGTCGTGCGATCCCGCTTGTGAGTTCGTGAGCGGGACGGAATTCGGTGCCGTCGACGCGTCATCCGTGCTTAGACACTCAGTACTCAGAAGTTACCATACACCGAACAAAGCAGCCTTCTCTTCCACTTGAGCTTATGTTTCCGTAAGAACTTAAGATACAGTTCGTGCCTGACGTAGAGAACAAACGACTGCCCAGCGCGGAAAGAAGTCGTTAGTCGAACATGCGAAGATCCAGCTTGCGAGCACCGGCTCGCCAACGATCTATACTGTACACAACCCCTGGTGGCTGTGTAGAAAGTCCGGAACCCCCACAATAAACTGTATCTTGAAAGGGACATGGACGCGTTGTTCAACGTACTCGATCGAGTACAAGGTACGTCCTCGACGCTCTCACTGCTGTCACCAACCTCTCATCATGCATGCCCCAGAGATGACCCCCCACCGCAACACTCCGTACCTTGCTTGACGTCTTGCTTCTGCAAAACTTTCGACTTCGTACGCACTCTATCAGTGCTCCCAACAACCCAGGCATTGGGTGGTGGCAGAAAGAGTGTGTATGAGAGTCCGGCGTGCCCGAGAGCTTGATCGGCGGGTGAAGATTCAAGGTATGGACGTGTGCTCTTTCATTTGGCTCTGGATGTACTCACTCGATCTGTGAGCTCGGCCGCGGATGCTTTGGGCTGCACAGGCTCAGAGGCGGAGGAGGAAGTGGCCACAAACAGCTCGCTGTGTGCAGTCTCGCAACGCTCGCTGAAGACCTCTGTTCGGGTTCTGCCTCCCTCTGCAGCCGCTGGCCTGCATCTTGACTGAAAGTCGTACACACCTACGTCTCGTTTACCTCCGGCCCCGCCTCCGCCCACCATCACGATCTCATATCCCCAGTTGGCCTCAAGCCTCTTCGACTCGAGATCAGACCCGCGATCCCCCGCCACCAAATCAAAATGACGGGTACATTTTCGCTGGTGTCACCGAGTCACACTCACTGCAGTCGTCGCAGATACGTTTTGGCGGCTCTCCGCCGGAATGTGAGCCCAAGCGGGCGGGCCAGATTGTCTTTTGCTTGACGTCGGCCCAGAGGAGAAAGACATGAAATTTGGCCATCACGAGTAAGCAAGCTGACGGTCGGACTCGAGCAAAAGGTGGTCGATATGGTCTTCATCAAGAGCATCCTGGACGTGGACTGGAGGAGGTCATATGGCCCACGCGATGATGCCGTTGTTCTCAGTTTAGTCTGAGCGGGATCCGGAGAAATAAACATTTCTCTCGCTCGGAAGGCTTACTGATCGTGATCGTGCGTGCGCCATGCCGCCGCCGCGAGCTTATCATCATCTGCGTGGCTGGCGTGAACCGTTAACGCCAAATGTCGCATCTGTGCACGCCGCGAGGAAGGAAATCTTCATCCGACGTCGAGGTCGGAATTCAACATCAGCAAAAGCTGGACGGAGGCCGGCTAGCCGATAACGTCGACGACTTACCGCGATCCCGCCCAGCGACCTCGTCGTCCAAACTTCCAGCCATCCACAGCCCGCCACAGTCGTAGCGTAGCACAAGTGTCCGTCCGTTCCTGATCGACCCTTACGTCCGTCCGGTGGGGGAGATAACGATGGACATCGAACAGGCAGGCCCAACAAACCAAACAAACCAAACAAGGCAGATTCAGCGAAAACGTGGAGATTGGGTCTTGCAGGCTTGGCGTTTTGGGCACATCGCCATCAGTGGCCATCAGCACGTTCTTCGTGACCGGAGTTCGTCCTCCAATCTCAGCTTGAATAACCGGTCTGCTTTCAAGTGTCCAACGAGTCGCCAAATGAACCTCAAGCTTCAATTTGGGTAAAGGACGGGTTGCTAACTAGTGTTAGGCTGAGGGGGGGGGGGGGGGGTTAGCGTTATTGATAGTATGTGAGGATCCGATTCGTTCGAGCGGGCTAAAGCCTATGCAACAACATAACAGACCATTTGGACCCATAAACACGCGGAAGCAAACGTCGAACATCGCAGAGAACAGTAACATCCGATGCCGTCCAAGACACGACCAATGGTGCACAGGCTGTTCGTCGAATCGTGGCATGCCAAGGTGCAGGGTCGATACGACGAGAGAATAGGACGAAGATACGGGGGAAGATTGAAAGATTGAACACTAGGAAGTAGTGATAGATTGAGATCCCAAAATCCCGCTGGCATCAAATGTCAAATGTATCGCAGCGCGGTATCTGGTCTCGTGCTACGGCGCGTGAGTCCGTGTATGTAACAGTGCACGATCTCGGATCCAGTCAGACATTGGACGTTGAAAGCTTCTACAACTTTGGTCTTGAAACGTTGACAGTCCGCTCCGATGGACCACGAGAACAACAGAAAGAAGTCCAGCTTCAAGTTGAAGCTTGAAGCTCGTCCGCATGTCAACTTGAATGGTCGCAGTATTCCGAAAGTCAAACGAACGTGAGCGTGAGTTGCTAGGCGTTGGGGAGCAAGTCGTATGGTCAATTCACAGCATCAGCGTCCCGAGAAACCTGTTGAGCTGATATCTTGATGGTTCAGTGGGAGACGCGTACAAAGGAAGGCGTGATATGCAGATCACCGTGTAAGTAGCTGGTTCAGCTGACTTGCCTTGAATGGGTAGAACGACAACCGCTTCGGACCTGGACAACCGAACTTGCTTCTGAGGTCTGGACCCTTGGGAAACAAACGGATCCTCCATGTAATCACGGATCTGTGAAACGACTCGTGTCAGGTTGTGAGCGACGACGACATTTCGGAGGGCAAGTAACAAGTAGAAAACGAAAGCAAACGTCGTATCGTTCATGACACAGACTAGATCAACGGATATTCTCACCAATGAGTACGTGAAGGAAGCTATCCCATCAAATCCCATTCCAGCTCAAAAGCGAAGACTGATAGATACCGTCGAGTGCCTGATATTCTGTAGCTTGAAGTTAGATGCCTGGAGACAAGAAGTGGGGAAAGAGCGCCACAAAGCTAATCGTACCATAAACGGCCTCCCGATAGGCACGAGGCGGATCTTGAACGTCCGTGTCTACTTGACTCGAAATGCAAGTCTTCGGGTAAAATTTCGGCCCAGATCATTGAAATCTAGACGCACCGAAGCAAAACGCACGTTATGTCTTCCAAGATCGTCGTACCTGTACTTGGATAACGAGGCAGTACGAGGAGGCAACACCGATATTCGCAATCAACGTCGATGCTGGACGTCGGACGGCGCTGATTCTGAAACTTGAATGACCTCTGCCATCGGTAGTCGATCAACCTTCACGGGGAGCTTGACCAACATGGAGAAGGTAGCTCCATACTGAATCCTGCAACGCTCTAGGTAATCGATAAACCCTGTCAAGTAGACCTTCGGAGGATTTCCAGCCTGAGAACGATGGTACACACGTGGATGTGGCAGGGCTGTCAACGCCAAGGATTCGGTTCAGTGCTTGCTGCTACTGTACGGTATGTACGCCGGTAAGGACGGTGCTTACCATGCATGGTTTGATGGTGTTTGGGGCGCCGCTTGCGCTAGAAATAGAAGTGACAGAGATGCAGAGTGATATGTTGTGTAGGTCGTTCGTGGGCGAAGCAGTCCAAGCATATATGCTCCACAAACCGTATGTTGGATTGTTCTACAGATAATGTCAATAGCTCCACCGGACATTATCACGATATACAACATACCCGAGTTACATCGCTGTTCGCGGAGAATCGCGAAGACAACGGTGATAAGGTTGTGCGCAGGAGTGGCTTTCAAGCATAAACTCCACACGCTTCTCAGCAGCCAATGGCGAGTTGAGGCCGTGCATTTCCTCGTCCAAAGTGAGCGCACGTGCGGAGGCCGTGAGCTGGAATACTGGTTCCGTTCCAGCCCAGGAAAGTACAGAGTGAAGGAGTACCGGTGTTGGAGCGGAATGACCGGTAAACATAGGGTCAGTGGAATGCTTTGAACGTTGGACCCAGGGTTAGGCCTTCAGGCTTCCGCGAAAGGTCTGGGCCGGCGGCAGTCGCATACGAGCGAGTCCGAATGTAAGAGAACAAGAAAGGATGTCAGGTGTGTGTCTGCTTTCCGCGATTTCAATCTATCAAGGGACAGCGTGGGCGTCGCAAGAAAGGGGCCGACGCCGCATCTCATGCGTCCCATCTGTAGAATACCAGTTCGACCTGTCAAAATCAGCTTTCGGGCGGAGACTCGATAAGAACAAGGTTGGTGGAGCGCACAGGAAGAACAAAGTTCACAGCCTGAGCCAAAATCTGGCCTCAAGTTCGAGGTCTTGATCCGCTTCGCCGCAGCCGAGGTACTAAGTACAGCAAGCGCTGAAAATGATCTGTCAGATGTCAGCAATTTGGCGTGGACCTTTGCAGGACTCGATGGTGCGAGGTGGTTGCTGCCTGAAAGATGTTGAGCAAACACACTTCCTTGGCGCAGTACGGTCATTCCGGGATCGACAGTATCACCGCAATTTACGGAGACTTGTAATTACACCCGTTTGCAGTTGGAAGTAACGAGAAGTTGAACGTGCGACGCACAGGCCTCATTGTGCATAGCCTACACAATAAATAGTCCAGCGGGGAAAGATGGAGCTCAGAGCTGGAGCAAGTTTCGTTCGTGCGGTTGAATAATTCCAGATGTTGGTCGTAAGGTAAGCGCACTGGAGGACCGACTTCGTAAGTGATCTTAAGTGATCTGCCGGATAGTGAGACAGACGTACCGTTCGAGGATCGCCAGATGGCATGCCCCGGGAATTCGTTGAGCTTAACTGCTCGAGAAAAATTCAAAGTCGCGGAATCGCTACAGACAGAAAGTGTTTGTCGAAGTCGGAGACAAGTTCTGTCGAGTCAGTACTAGCGTACATCTCGTTAACCATATCAGCCTATCGGAGTTGAGTCAGAAGTCCGCCTGCTACGACTACCTAAAAGGCCTCCAAGACCTGACAAATGTCAGTGTTTCTCGTCAGGCCCATATGTCCAACAGCTGGATCAGAGTGAAGGTTCTGCCTGTTCTAGTCCGCTGAATTAGTGCTTTGGAATCGTCTCTTGAATGAACGAAGCACATCGACTCACTACGGGCTAATGCGATTCGGGTATTCTCTGACAAGCAGAGGGTGTCACTCTGTCATGCCGCCGCCGCGTGTCTTGTTATTCGCGCAAAGCTTGAGGGAATATTCGGACTTCGGTGCTTGTTCCCAGATGAAGTAGACCGAATTGTGTAAAGTGGAGCTGCAATGGGCAATGAGATTGGCTGAGCGAAATGATAGAGTGCCGAGTACCTGTTTCATGGTTCTTCAGAGCGCGATGGAAAGTCAGCCGGGGGCACCAATCGATAAGGGAAAAGCGCACATGCTCACGTCTTCCTCATTCCATACCCTCTTCAGCTCGCTCCAAGATAGCGGTATTGTGGTCGAAAAAAATCCCTATCAGTCCCCATGATCTTTTGTTGCGATCTGTTTTGGTTGGAAGGAGGAGGGTTCAGCTGACGAGCCGTAATGCGTCTTTGAGAGTGGGTGCAAAGTTTCTCTCATGACCACCGCGACATGAGGCCAGATGTCGTCTTCAAACCTTGCCTCTGAAGTACATCCTTCTTCTCTACAAATCTATGTCAATGAGGTATTGAGCTTCTGACAGCAGAAGATCTCACCCTGCATGATGGTAGAGGCCTCGCGAAGGTTTGTTAGCTGGTCGGCACTCCTTCGACTGACACGTTTTGACAGCGTACGTACGTCTGCGCGCAGCAATTTGTCTGTTAGTATTCTTCATCGGTGGCAGGTATATCTTGAACAACCCTCTTCTCTGGTGCTTTTTCCAAGGCTCTGTTCTCGATACGACGCCTCATATCCCAATCCCGGGGAGACGATGGCCCACAACGTCATGACCTTCAGAACACAAAGCAACGCCGTTCACTTAGAGCTTTATAATCTGATAAAACGGCGAGTATTGTTCTCAGGAGCATCATCAGGGAACTACATGGGATCACTCACGCACCTCGGGCACACAGCGATGTCGCTATCGACGTCATTCATTGACGGCCACTTGGAGATAGAACCATACATAGAGACATCCTCTTGGATGAGAAGAACGGTCCACACTGCATTGTTTCCGAGTCAGAAACATCTCTTTTCCCGTCGATGTTTAGAGCTGACACGTAACCTGCAGATGTCGCACGATATGACGCGGAGGGTAGTGAGTACCTTCGACGCAATGATTATCCATGTTTCTGACCAAGACATTTCAAGGAAGAAATGACAAACCGACAATATTGGACCATTTTCTTGCAGGAGAGGTATGATGATATGATGATCCATATCGACTCGCCAGCGGTCTGTAAAAATCTGGGATAAACCGTCTACCAGAGAAACATACGAACTGAAAGGTGAGGATGTTAACGCAAACGTTCTCGTGCCAACAAGGTCGAGGATCTTTGCTAGTGGCATATCCGAGGTCTGCGCATCACAGCGCACCAACCACCGAAAGATTATGGTCACGGTGTCCCATGTGTTGTCTCACCACACAACCTTCCATGTGCCCCAACTAAGACTCAGGAATCCAGGGTGTGGTCGCAAAGGTAGGATGTCTCGACACCACGGAAGACCAAAGAAGACAACTCCCTAGTAACTTACTCATTACTGCCTTTGATGTTGTACACACCAGGTCGCAGAGTTCCTGCCCTGCAATCATTCCCATGCAGTTCCTAGCGTCGGTCTGTTGGTCCCCAGGCCTCAGACTTCAGTCCTGAATATTGAATGCCCCACGGTTGCGGTCATGACATCGTGCGCGCTGACTTCGTGGATCTGCAAACTTCGCGACCAGCGTCGGGGCAGAGCATGTTGCGCTCCAAGGTGTTCTCCAGAGAAGTCCGCAGTAGACGTGTCCTCTTCGTGTAGGTATAACGCATATGAACGTGAGTTTCCTCGTTGCAGCACTTTTAAGTTTTGGATAAGTAACTTGAAAGACGATGCCGGCGTTTGTGTACGGCCCGGCAACTTGCAGATCATCGTTGATGCGAACCGATCAAGTTTATGCGCGTACCATCTTTGACCGACACCATTCTGACATACAACGCTTCTGAGCGGTACGTTCTTTCTCCTAGACTACGAGCTCACTTCGATATGGGATTGACATATTTATCCCAGATCCAAATTTCTCGCTGGTCTGCACATTTTGCCCGTTTGTCTGAGCACCCCAAGCAGAGTCCAGACCGACAACATGAACGTTCAAGTTAGACTGCCGCCGGCATTGATGGCGCACTGCTTGCCAGATGGTGTCGCAGACGAGTCGACCTCAGAACCAGGTCATCATGATTGTGGTGGGGTTCGGTCCTGGTTCGGAAGGGTACCTGCACCTATCAACATCTCGTGTGTCGACGTTCGCATCAAATCTCGTTATGATACTCACATACTACTTCATCCGGTTCCCTGGCTTGCCCGCCCGACCCTGCCACCTCGCAACGCCCGCAGGTACCTTCGCTGTTTTCTTTCTCTTCCCTCATCTTGCTTGACTTTCGACGCCGTCCTTCGTCTTCTGGCCACGTCAGCAAGCTCGACTTTCACAGAGCATCGCCACAACGCTCCTTTTGCGTGTTCACGCTTCCATTCCACTCTTTTGTCTCTCTAGGCCAATCGACCTAGGTCTGGATCTTATGCGAGTCTAGTTATTTTCCTCTTCCAACCTTCGCGTTTGGCTACTTTACTCGCCCTCATGAACTTCACATTGGACGACACATCCTCCCAGCTCGACTACACACCCGGCGCGTGGGCTGTGCAACCACCATCTGACACACAACGTACGCAGTTCTTCCAGGACACGTATCATTCAGCGCAAGAAGATGGTGCGCAGCTCAACATGTCGATAAATGGGCTGTCCTTCTACCTGTACGGCTCGAAGGGACTTGGTCATGTATGTTGTGGCGTTTAGCTGGTTTCCATGAGAGCTACTTACACTCAATTTTCCAGGGAAACTTCAGCGTTCAATACGACGATACTATAATTTTTCTCTCTGCGTATGCAGACGCGAGCGCGTTCCAGCAACTACTCTTTTCTCATACCTTCGACCCCAACTCCACATCCCCCCACTTCGTCTCCCTGACTGCGCGGCTCACCGGAAGCGGTGTTCGCGGATCGTGGCTAGATATCGATTATGTTACCTTCACCAGTCCATCGTCATCTACGTCGCCGTTGTAAGTGAATCAGTCTCATGTAGTGATTCGAAACGTCTGAAGACGATGCACAGGACCGTGAGTTCAGGCGCGACCGTGCTCCCCACCGTAGTTCCCCCGTGGGTATCAGAGTGAGTTGATCCGCCTATTCAAACGTCCTCAATTAACAAGCGGCATCTTTGCAGACCTCCACCAACATCAACCAGTGCCGCAGGATCATCCGCTACTACTAATGCCTCAGCAAGCCCACCAGCCTCGACTTCGTATGTTCATACTCCGGTTCAACGCGTACCTTACAAAAGTTTAACACGATTTTTCAGATCATCGTCATCGAAAACATCATCCAAAGTCCCCGTCGCTCTTGCTGCGGTCTTCGGGTCCATCATCGCTCTCGTGATCCTGGGTGCCGTCATTTACTATGTCCTTCGACGGATACACGACTCTCGGCGTGCAAGAGAACGTAATTTCCGTATGGGCAATTCTTCCGCCATCATGACGCCCTCCATCGCCACCCGTAACGGCAGCACAACCCTTCTGACGCTTGCGCCTCCCGGCGGCGATAGCAGCGCTGGTGGCAAGGCCAACAACACACACACAATTACACCACCGTCGTCCCCTGGTTTTGGTGACATGGTCAGTGGTGCTGGTGCAGGAGGTGAGGCCGAAGACAAGGCGGTGTCAACGGCTTCATCAGCTTCAGCGGGTGCATCGGCGGTGCCGTTGCTAGCTGCGCCGCCTTCCATGCCATTTGCGTTCTTGGCTTCGTCTCCGATTTCGTTCAACCTCACAAGAAAGCACAAGGGGGATGCTGATTCTCTCAGAACGGACTTTCTGCAGGTGTGAAGGTTGGGATCTTGTTTGTATTCTATCTCTTGCGTGCCAGCGGCTCGTAGCTCACTTTTGGCCTGAGCCTTATGTAGTATAATTGTCGTGACTCTCTACTTGTCTTCTAGTACATACATGCTTGTTCGTTCATATTGTGTCGATTCATTGTTGTGAATCACTCCACATGTTTATAACTGTCGTGTTTGCTACCAGACCCTTTGAAGGGTGCCGAGGCAGGTTCGAGTCCATCCGCGCCGCAGTCGTAGTTCATGTTCGAGGCTTCAGAACGAACCACTGCGCACGCACCTCCATCTCAAGACAACCTGCATAAGTCATGGTCATCTGAACACTTGTGTTAACGTATCGGTCCGGAAAGACCTCATCAGTGCACTTGATATAAGGGCAACAAAGCCCGTCTGGTGATTTTCCACCACAACACACGCACATATGGATTCCCAACTCACACTTGTTGATTACAACCCGCCACTCCCTAACAGGGAAGCTCGGACTGTTCTATCTTTCTCTCGAGACAGTCTCCTCGACACCGTACTTTGTATCCGTGGTACCAGCTCTCCCGTCTACATCGTACAGACAAATCAGAACACGACTCGAACTACCATAAACAGGGTTATCCCGGCCAGCCAGCAGGGCTCTGTTAAGGTGGTTCGGATCGACAGGAACGAA
Organism: Antrodiella citrinella; assembly: GCA_004802725.1. Lineage (NCBI taxonomy): Eukaryota > Fungi > Basidiomycota > Agaricomycetes > Polyporales > Steccherinaceae > Antrodiella > Antrodiella citrinella. Next base: position 53,689 of record SGPM01000144.1, on the reverse strand, counting down.
CTATCACCAGATAAGATCACCTTCGAAGGCTTCCCTCCGCTGAAGATCAAAGATTGGTTGGCGAAGCAGACTTTCACCGATCCGTGTGTATTCGAGCCGGTTTGGTGCGTACATCGCGATCTGATGTCAATATATGGACCTACAGAGCTCTGCTTAATGATGTTCCTTCGGTGAGGTATGTCTGGAAACCGACCAGCATACGAGAACTTGCTGTGCGTACTTCTTGTCAACAGATTGCTCAACAGGGATGCTTCTGACCTGCATTATTCACCATAGCTCTACAATGAGAGTTTTCCATTCAGACCTATCGCCTGGTTTTGCGCGTCGATTCCACGAGTCGAATCAGCTTCACTGTCGTTTCAGTCCGAAGCTGAGCTGATGCAAGATGCCGTTCTCGCGTCTTTGATTATCGTGGAGCAGAAATACCGAGTCCGAGGTAAAAGGATGGGACTGTCTGTGAATAAGATAGTATACATGCCTGGTATCAATTGATCGTTACACGACTAGCGAAATGTCACTTACCATAGTAGCAAAGTAATAGGAAGCAATTCAGATGTGGCAAGAACAGGACCCGACAGAGTTTTTCGGTCTCATCCAAAATCGAGGAATTTTGGCGATTTTGGGGGGCGCCTAATCTGCGATTTTCTACCCTATTCGGGTTTTTGGTACAGAAGATCGAGCAAAATGGGCGAAATTCAGGCTGATACATTGTACCTGTATACATTACGGATGTTATACAGTATGCCAGGCGACTATGGACCGTTGATCATGCCGTCGCCCCGCCGTCCGTCTCACCTCTTCGCTCACCCAATCTTCGAGGAAAAGGGGATGTGAAACGAATTGCATTACTATTGGGGTATGTTCCATCGTACTTTCAAGTTTTACATACCTTCACGGCCCATATATTCAATGTCAGTCGACTCGCGTTATTTTCATTCCTCGCATATGGTCCTTACAGTAACGTCGAGTCGGATAGTTTGAGCTTGAATGCCAGTGTATGCATACACGAGTCCATCGCCGGTAGCTGAAGCTTCAAGTTGCTGACCGTTGCACGCTCATTGCAACAAATGCAACAAAGTATGTATTTCCCTTTACGAGCCTTTCAAAGTTTAGTTGTCTTTGCGGCCTGGAATGAGAATATATATTAATGGTCTCCTTAGGCTCGACGTTTTGCCAAAGTGGCTCTTTGTGTCCCGCAATAAAGACCTTTGTCATTTGCACTGCGCGATCCGCATGTCGTGCACGACTTCCAAGCTTTGCTGATTCTGTCCTTTGACACGATTGACCCATAGGGGCCCTATATAATGCCTCCCTCATGTATGTCCAGTTTTTCAAGTCATCGCGGTTCTATGACTTTGCCTTACTATGACCACAGGTTAGCCCCGGTCTCTACTCCTTCACCTCCCATATCCCATCCACTGAACCTCCGCTCTCACAAACAGAATCAGGAAGACACTCCAGCTCCGCGGGTCATGCTTTCGACACTCCAGATAAGCCTCAGTGGCGTTCAGCTACGGATAATGACCAAGTGACCAGTGACGGACGTGGCAATAGTTTCACTCATACGGAGAATGTTGGTAAGTCGAATACTTTTTGTCATGCAAATTTGGGTTGAACGTTGAACTTGACACTCCCATCCCAGTGATTCAGAAGCGGAGACGCCCGGACGACGGGGGCGCCCATGGAATCAAGTTGCAGAGAACATCTGAGGCTTCTGAGCATCGTTTCAGCTCACCTTCCTCAATCAAAACTTTCGCAAGATTGTCCGTTTGCGACTTTGGGTACCCCTTGGAGCCCCTGTCACCTGCTTCTTCCCTTCAATATATTCCTTTGACCGATATATACGGTCGCATCGTGGGCGGTCAGGAGTCTTCCCTTGTCGATAATGGACGATTTTCAGAGATGGGCCAGCAAAAGGAAGACTGTGTATCACCCAACGACGAAGAAGAGCGGGAAGCAGACTCAGGCCAGCAGGATTACTCGGAGGAAGGCGTCGAAAGTGATGACGTTGACTCGGATGCGACATCAATCTCCAGTAGTGAAGTGAGTATGTTATGATAACATTTTTGTCTGATGACTCAATAAGGTCGTCTTTAGCTCGTATCCACCTCTGGGCGGTCGAGCGAATTTCGTTGCCACTCCGCTGACTACCAGCTGGACCAGATGCCTGACGGCCATGGCGACGAGGCATCAGGTGATGAGAGATTCGGATGGAACGCGTATGACAAGCAAGCTGCAAGCTTATCTGGTGCTTATAACCAAGGGTACTCGCGGAGCGTGTTTCGTGACAGTCTAGCGATGCGCAGCGCTCAACTCCCGCGGTACCCAGTCACCTCCCTTAGTCAGGTCACTAAAGAAGGATGCAAGGATTCTGCTTCTGAAAACTTGGTACGCTTTTATATGTTTGCATCCATCTCTATTTTCAGACTGCGTCTTTTCATAGGTTCCTAGTACGCAGGCCGAACCTTCGAAAGTATTAGTTCCCTCTCCGTGCCACCCTGCATCCCACGTCTCTCAACCAGCACGAGACGAGCCACCTTCCTTGCTTCCACTAGCAGTGCATTCAACTTCGGATCTTCATGGTGGCGACACACACGGAACGCGATCATGCCAACCTACGGTATCTCATACGCCGCAGCCCCAACTAATTCTCCACCAGCTGCCACCCGAGGTTTCGTTGCATCAACCTCAGATCCCTCAAGTGGGCACTGTACATGCTAGACACACTATGATCAAGGATGTAGGTGTCTATCATTGACATTGCACCGATCTATCGCTTATTATATGATAGCGTCGGCAGGGAGCGTCATCTGCTGTACATTCGCAAACGACTTCACAGATAGGTTGTCGGTCAAAATCTAACACCCAAACCACGACGACTATCACGAGCGCCACTGTCACACCGGCAGGATCTTTATCAGATGCCTGCTTTGTATGGCAGCCTATGGTCAAGTACGAACAACCTTACAAGGTAGCAGGCCTCGCACAGCAGTCTGCCCCGATTCAGGATGTCATACGCGCAGCAATCAAGGTCATTCTCAAGGACTTATTAATTAATGGACAGCGGGTCACCACTGAAAAGCAAGCTCAGCATCAGCGGTCATTGATTCTCGGATGCATAGAGGAGATCAGGAAACAGAACAAGAAGCCGGGAGATGATGCAGTCTACAAGGAGATTCACGTGCGTGTCTCTAAAGACACGGGCTACGCGAAGACAGCTATCGTTTTGGTTCGTACGGCTTTTCAAATTACGCTCAGTTATGACTGAAGCACTTGACAGTGTAAACGACGCTGCAAGAATATGAGGTGTGATATCAAGCAAGCATGTGCAGGTTTGATCGCTCGAGAATATGGCCTTGCGGGCCTCACTGCGCGGAATATCAAGAAGAACTTGATGACCGACCTGAAATACATATACTCTGGTAGTCCCAAGGCAAGGCATAAGTCTATCATTTGTCATACAGTATGCTTACACGATTCTTAGAATCCCGACACTTCAAGACCGTTCGAACGACCGATCTTCTCCTCCGCTATCAAGCGAATCATCTCCAATAATCGGTATGGGGGCATCAAATACTGCTCCGACTTCCCGGTGTCGCCACAAGGTGACAAGGAAATCCCAGCTCCGTTTCTTGCATATATAGCCGGTGGAGTGCGTTTCTCCAATGCTCAACTTCATAAGACCGACCGTACTCATTATATGCACAGATCACTGCTTCTTTGAAGGCATACATCAGAAACGGACGCAAGATCCACTCGACCTTGGAAACTGTAATCTTTGAGGACGAATATTACAAGGCTCTCAAGTTTATTGAAGAAATCAGGGAGGAGAAGCCAACTGAATATACTGACATGATGACGCAACTTTTCAATGACGCTTCGTGAGTGTTTTCCTGTGGAATGTCACCTCATCATCTCATTCAGTAAAAGTTCGAATTGATACTAGGCCGGATGGCCAGTCGTGAGCAGCAGATCTAGACGGCCTTTTGTACTGATGAAAGAGTAGAGCGATTTGCAAGCATAATGGATATTCAAGTCAAATGATATTGTATTCTGTGACGCTCCTTGTACTGCGAGCTCTCGAACTAGTCGGACTAATAGCCACCGAAGTCGCTTCTGTGTCTGTACCTGCACGAATGCTGACTGACATCGCCCATTTTGAGTGGACGCGTCGTTGGCCAAGCGCTGAGCACGAAGGATACACTTGTACAGTTTTTTGCTATAGTTGATGCTCAGTAGCGACAATGGATTCGCGATGTCGGGACCAACGTAATCTATAGCTGAATAAATGGAAGTAGGAGAACAAGGAACGAACGGGAGTACGTGTCAATATAACATTCAAAAAATCAAGTTCATAGCATCCAGCCGAGGAAATGCACGCCGACACAGACTCTGAATCCTCCCATTGAACGGCGGCATATGATCATGAGATGAGAACCTCACGAAGAACCCACCATCTTCATCTCCAAAATTGTCCGAGCCAGACAGACAACGAGCATCCAAAAGGCGAAGCAACACGTCCTCCACGCGTTTCGCTCTGAGCGAGGTCTGTGGGAGCTCGAGGCCTTTGATGAGATCGCGGTGGTCGTAGAGGTCGGGAAGCCAGTTTGTCGGCTGTTCACGTCCAGAGATCTTCAGCACGACGGTCTGAAGGTAGAAGGGTGATGTGGTGCTGGTAGGACAAGGAAGCAGGGACGAAAGTATCTTAGCGACCAGCGTCCATATCACTGAATTCTCAACGTCGCTTTCCTCTTCATAAAGTGAGAACTGGAGGATGAACGTGCGCACGAATGGTGCAAAAAACGAGAAGTCCGGAGGTCGATCTGTGTGGAAATTAGACTACGAGATATATGGAGGGCGAAATCGGTGGCTTACATCTGTCGTTCCGGTCCAGCACTGTATAGTATAGCGCGACATCTCTTCCGGAAAATCGAAGATCTTGAAGCAATTGTTGCATCGCAGCGACGTGAGAATCATCCGTGATATCGATGTCAAAGAGGCCGGCCTTGAAGACACAGAGGTTCTTTATGACTGCTGGAAAACACATGCGCAGAAGAGGGACATATGAAGACAGTTTCGTGAGAGTCAAGACTTTTGGCTCCAGAAGTCGATACGGTAATGCAGGAGGTATTCCAGGGATAGTATCGTTGGAATGGGTAATGGTTGGACTACCGGTCAACGAGAGGTGTTGTGCCGAATTGAAGAGCGAGAGCAGGTATAACAAGTCGACGGCCTGAATATGCCTGTCGCGATCAAGATGAATATGCAGCGAGCTCAGCGGAGGTATTGATGGCAGGGTCGGTGTCAGCGTAAATGGTCGTATGAGCACAACATTGATGAGGGATAGGTGGCGGAGAAGGGGCAAGTAGTCAGGACCGAGCAAGGAGGTCAATTGGGTTTGGGTATGAGCAAGGAGCGCTCCATTGATGGGATTTCGGCGCCGTAGTGTCAACCTCCGAATGCACGTCCGAATTTGAGGATGGAGCGTCAGAAAGTCCATCAAGTCCGACAGAGTCTTGCTGCTGGTCATTCGTGCTGTTCATTCAATGTTTCAATTCTCTGTGAGCTCATAGAAAGAAAAATCACGTACAGGTCGGAGATAGGTTGCAGATGATCAAGTCAATCGCGCTTGGTACCTCAAAGGCGAACGACATTTCGTGGAAAAGATGCCCCCGGGTAAATTCCTTCCATGAGCGACAAACCAAAGCACAAGAGGCCAAATCCCGAGTCCAATGCACCCTGAGATTACGTAGAATCCCATCTATGACTTCCAACGGTATATGCGGAATGACAGAGATCATTCCTAGTGTTGTCTAGCTTATAAAAGATCAGGCTTGAACGATAAACTTACAAGATCTGACCTACCTCCTCACGACACGCTCGAAACCGCTCTCAAAATAAGTTTTTGCTGAATGAGGATGAAGCTTGAAGTCGACAAGCAGATGAGCCGAATGTGCTGAATATGGCAATGTCAGAGGGATCGTCGTAGAGTTTGTTGTAACGTGGCAACAAAATCGTCCTTTCGAGCCACGGAATCAAAAGACCTTTTCGACACCACAACGTGAAGATCCCGGTGATCACGCTCTCCAGGTATGTTCTCTTCGAAGGTCGGATGCAGAAATAGCGAGATCGAGTTCAAAACGTTCAACTCGAAGCCACGATGGCAGCGACGAGGCCGAGGGGCCCTTGACGATATTAGACGACACGCGGATTTTTGAGCATACATTCGGAACTAGTGAACTCACATAGATTCAAGAGAATGGATAGTATCATCTACCATTTCTGCGACGTACATAGCTCGTGACGAAAGTTAATACAAGGAGGTAAATTTGGAAGATGCGGCGCTCCGCTAGTAGCCCCTCGAAAATTATATAAGAAATGACTTTGTCTGCTCCGGCTCTGCGGCCTTTGCCCCTCTGCGGCGACCAAGTAACAAACGAAATGTCTGACTATCCTCTCGCTCGCAAACTCATTTTGATCACAGGCTGCACGTAAGCCCAAATCTCGCTGTACAGAAAGTTTCAAATGTGTCCTCAAAGATGATATCATTATACGCAGTGGTGGTATTGGCCAAGCATCCGCTCGGTCTCTCGCTCGTCTAGGTAGCTCGATAGCAGTCCATCATAATTCGGATTCCACCAAAGCTATCGCACATGACCTAGCGTCCGAATTACCTTCGCTAGCTCCCAACGTGCGCGCACACGTCTTCCAAGCCGACTTGTCTACATACGCAGGAGCGGAGAAGCTGCACGCGGACGTCGTGAAAGCTCTAGGCCCTCCAGACATCCTGTTCGCCAACCACGGTGTCACTGGGCCCAAAATCGGACCGATGGGGAATATCCAGGATATTAGTTCAGAGGTGTTCGAGGATGTTTGGAGGACACATGCCGGGACGAGCTTCAAGGTAAGTTTATATCCCATTCCTTTGGAGATGAGGTTGATTATTCGTAGCTCGCACAGCTGTGCTTGCCGCACATGGAATCTCAGAAGTGGGGGAGGCTCATATTTACCTCTAGGTGAGTGACACGTCCACGAAGTAAATGATCCTTATTCAACTTCGAAATGACCAGTGTCGCAGCATGTGAGCCCTCTTCATATCGTCTATACCCATCCCAAGTCACTGAGGAGGAATGCAGTAACTGGTGGCGTGATTGGACCCCACTACGCCTCCTCGAAAGCTGCTTTGCATGGACTCGTCCACTGGCTTTCTCAGCGGTATTGCAAAGATGGTATTGTGAGCTACCTTAGCTTCGCATTCGCCCAGATGTATCGCTGAACATGATGCATCCTGTTAGACATCGAATGCCATAGCACCTGCGCTCATCACTGGTGAGTGCGACAAGTGAAGCAAATGTAAACAGCATTGAACACTGTGGCATCCTGCAGATACTGTCATGATGAAAGACGTCTCTCCCGAGTTCCAGGTAAGCACCCCCTCCTATATCATTTGCAACCATGTGTTGGATCTCCACGACAGAACAAGATTCCTGTGGGTAGGTTCGGTAAACCAGACGAGATAGCTTCCGTCGTCGTTCTCGTCGCCACAAACGGTTATATGACGAACAAGGTACGCAGCATACACAATATACGCACGATTTGCTTTAGGACCTGCCGGGTTCGGGTTTAGATCATCCCAGTAGACGGCGGGTGGACGGCATAGACCTAAACGACAAGACAAGATTTAGTCCGTGCTTAGAATCCGGAGTCCACAGGATGGTATAAGTATTGATACAAAGTGGTATCGTCAAATGAGGGGGAGGTGGTACAACTATTGAAGTAGAAGTGGAAACTCTGGAACGGAAACAACTGTAGCCTTAAGATTTAAAAAAAAACCATGTGCGAATACGATAGCATACTGCAAGAGCTAAGAATAGCATAAAGTGCAACCCGAGGCACGAGGACAGAGAGGAGCACGGCTACGACTTGGCCGTTGTCGGTGAGGAGGACTTTGGCGAAGCTTTCGGATTGACCCCAGCGACGTCGATGATATCGTTCAGCTGCTGTATCCGTTTCTGCGCCAGCTCGATCTGCCGTTGATAGCTCCTGCGCACCGAGCACATCAGCCGTAGCCGTCACATCGAACAAATGATCACTCACTTAGTCTGCGTCTCCAGCTCCAACGCCCTCTCCTTCCCGCCCTGCCTCTCTCTCTTCACTTTCTCCTCTGCCAACCTCAACCGCGTCTCGTACTCCTTGACGCGCGACTCCCACTTGCCATCCGCCACGGAGGTCTTCTGGTTGATCGTCGTCACCTTCTCCTCGGACGCCAGCAACTGGTTCTGGAGGTTCTGCACCCGCCGTTCCGCATTCACAGCACGCGCGGTTAGCGCACGGACTTCCATAGAGTCCGCTTGCCCGGGTTTCCGTGAGCTGGAGATAGCAGCTTGCAGCTCAGCGTTCGTAGTCTAGTGATAAGTCAGTGACCTGCGTGGGTAAAAGAAAAGCTTGACGCACCTTGAGAGCATCCACTTCGCCTTCTTTAATACTCAGCTTCTTCTTCCAACTAGACTTGGTCTCGAGAGCGGCCTTCACGCTGACCTCGAACTTGTCGATCTGCTTCCACCGCGACTCAAGCTGTTTCCGCAGCTCGTTGAGTCTGTCGGAGTACCGACTCTCCGCCTCCTTCGTCCGCTTGTCGAAGTCAAGTTGGATTTGGCTGAGAGCCTTGAGGCGGGTGATGAGGTTGTCGTGGAAGACGCTGAAGTTGGTGAATGGCTTCGTCTCGGCCTGTCCATTCTTCTTCTGTGAAGCACAAAGTCTCAGTCAGTACAATAAGATACTAGTCAAAGCACAACGTACGGGAGTCTTGTCAACCCCAAGGATCTTGTCCATGTACTGGTAGATCGTCAACAGCAGCGTGTTCCTCTCAGTTAACTGATCGCGGTACTGCGCCTCTGCAGTCAATAGCGTTCGCTGGTCCTTGCTCAACCGCTGCTCCAACTCCGTCACCTTCGTCCGCAAGGCAGTCACCTCCGTCTCGTTCGCCTTCAGATCGTTCTGGGCAGCGTCCAGCTTCTCAGAAACGTTCAAACGCGCTTGGGTCTGCGCAGCCAGCTGTGTCGCGAGGTCCCTGTTCTCCGAGTGCAACTTGTCGATGACGGAGTCCCTGTCACGGCCTTTGCCTTCTCTGTCATCGAGGTCCTTCCTAGCCCGCTTCAGGTCGTCCTCTAGACGGTCGATGTCTCGCTTCAGGCGATCTACTTCCAGCTGCAGCGAGAAGCGCGCGGTCGTGTGTGACTCTCCGAGTTTCTTGGACTCTGCCTCGAGCGTCTGGAGAGCCTGCTGAACGGCAGCCAGGTCCTCGTCGCGCTGCGTCAACACCGACTGCGTACGCGCCAGGTCGTTTAATGAGGACTGCAGCGAGGATTCTTTCGCCTCTAAGTTACGACGGTCCCGACGCGCGATCTCCTCGTATTCCTTCTTCGTGCCGGACAGCTCGTCGTCCAAGGCTTCGCGGTTGGCGCGTTCGCGTTTGAGCTCCGCGACGAGGTTCTCGATATGCCGAGAGAGCTCTTCGGTATGAGAACGTTGTTCATCCGCTTCTTGTTTCCGTGCTTCGTACAGGTCTTGGATCTCCTCCAGTTGTGACTTGAGAGACGCGACTTTCTACAGCAGGCTCGTCAGTACGACAATATCCTCGTCGTGATAGGCGGACACGTACCTCCTTGAGAGCGACCGAGAGAGCCTCCAGTCTTTCCCGCTCCACCGCATCGTCTTCCCGAATACGTTCACTCTCCTCCTTGACGCGGTCGTTCTCCTCCTCCAACAGATACACCTGCTCCCCGAGCTTCTCGATCTCGCGGTTGGCCGCCTCGATCTCTGCATCCTTCTCCTCCGATTCGCGTTCAAGATGAGCGAGCGCGGCTTCGAACTTCTCGTGCATCTCCGTTGTGCCGGTCTCCAGGTCGGAGACGTGCATCCTAAGCTCCTTAGATTCGGCGTCACGCTGCTCCAGAACCTGCAGACGATATGAGTAACATGACAGGGGATTATGATCGGAGACTCACATCTCGTAGTTCCTCGACCTGGTTCCTGGCTTCCTCGACCTCGCCTCTCCACTCGTCCTGCACCGTCTCCACTATACGCTCATGTTCGGCGATCAAGTCTTCAATCTCGCGGTTCTTCACCTCGATGTCGTCGTCTTTCTGTTGTAGCTCAATCTGCACGGCCGCCAATTTGTCGCGGAACGCGTTCATGTCGTCTTCGACAGCCTCTCTCTCTTCCCGTTCCTCCAAGATCTGGGCCCGACTCTGACTTCGCTCCTGATTCTCCGCTTCCCTCCTCCGCTGCAAGTTCTCCACCTCCAACCGCAGCGCCTCGACCTCATCCGCCAGGTCCTCCTTCTCGTCGCTGCGGTGCGTCAGCAGCTCCTCCGTCTCGTCGATCTTCGCCCGGAGGTCCTCATTCTCCATCTCCAACTCTTCCAAGTTCCGCCTCAGCTCATCGTTGGCGTCCCCGTCTCCCCTCCGCTCGACGATCTCCCGTAGCCGTTCCATCTCCTCCATGTTCTCCTCCAGCAAGCCCCTCACGCTCTCCAGCTGCTCCTCCAGCTCCTGATTTCGCGCCTCAAGCTCCCTCAGCGCACCATCATCAGGACCCACCGCCCGTCTCCGCCTCAAGTCCCTAATCTCGCGTTCCCTCTCATCCAGCCGCTTCTCCAACTCACGTGCTCGCGCATCCGTGCCACCCGTGCTGCGCTGCAGTTTCTCCAGCTCGCCCTGGCAGTCAATTAGGATCTTCTTGATCCGTTTCACCTCCATCCCGCGCTGATGCACCTCGATCTTGAGGGTGATGTTCTGCTTGAGCGCGGCATCGATTTGGTCGGGGGCGAGTTGAGCGAGGCGTTCTTCGAGGAAGTGGACTTTGAGCTTGATGTTGAAGTTTTCTTTCTTCAGGTTATCGATATGCTGTAGAGACGTTAATACGATGCGTTCCCGTGTGGAGAGCGGACTTTACGCACCTTCTCTTGGTCTCGCAGCGTCAAGTTAACACCACCTTTGACTCCGACCCCTGTACTCTTCCGATTCCCGCGTCCGGTGGTGGAGTTCAGGTTGTCGTCCATCTTCTTCTCCCTGCCAGGAGTGTCCAACACGTCCATCCCATCCTCCCCCTCGTCGATCCCAAACGATGAGAACCGCCTTGCCACCGGCGTTCCTTCCTCCAACCTTCTCCTAAGTGCAGCAGCAGCATTCGGCGGCGACGGTGTAGACAAAGGAGCCGAGGATGTTGCCGTGGAGGCTGATGGAACTCGACTGTTGCGTGCGGGTGTGGAGAGTCCTGACATAAACGAGGCTAGCGACAGATCTGGGTGAGTCCCCGCTGACTGCATAGAGATGTCTCCTCGCGCATTGAGAGCCGTGGACATGGTGTGTGTCCTTGTGAACAACGCAGGGACTTATCTATCGCAGTGTGAGTATATGATTTCGTTGGAATGCGACCGTGACCCACCACGGCCCAACGTTGACACCAGGAATCTTGCTTGGCGAGCCTGAAGTCTAGCATCAACGATATATTCTGTTCCAATACTATCCATGTTCTTACCTGTCCTCCTGTTTTCACGGATGTAAAAGGATGAAATGAAACGAAGTGAAAGTCAGAACTTTCTTGAATTCGACGAACTCGGACGCACAGAGACGCGCGTGCGTGTTGAAATAGTAGCACGTGACTTTTCGCGTAAGGGAAGATCAATTTTCTTTTGAACTGCTTATTGCACCGGCTCCGGGCTCTCTCTTTCCGAAAGTGTTTAAGCTTGATGGAAGCTCAAATGCGCACATATCGACTGCGGTGACCAGTGACTATCGATTGGTGGAATTTTTGTAGCGAGATTCGAGTTGTGAGCGGTGCAGGAGGAAAGTTTGTTCCGAAGATTGTTCTGACTCTTCTGAATCTGAGTCAGAGCTCGGAGGCAAGCACCGGCTTTCGAACCAAAAGGGTCGTTCGGTACTTGCTCCCGACCCAGGGTTATCAGGAAGCAAAATGTTCAAGTCGATGATGTTCAAGAATGTCATCTCCAGTCTCACCGCTTCCCCTTCCAACTGATATCGAGGAGCTGTCAAGGTGGGGAACCCATTATAACGAGTATCCAGACAAACGCCTCACGGAGTCACTGATGATATATACAGAGTCGCGTGGAGCCTTTCTTCCCTCCTCTTCCCTCGTCTCAGCTCCAATTGTCATTTTGCCTCATGGCGTCCGAGGAAACACCTCTGCTTCAGGACACGACACCTCTCTTAGCTTCGGAGGAAGCTCAAGATAATCATGCGTCGGTCTACGAGAGGTTTACGCCGGTTCAAAAGCGTGCTATCGTATCGCATGCCACATTCTCCGGTTTAACGACCCGTACGTCCACTGTTTGTTCTCACTTCAAGATTAACCTCTTATACCATATTCTCAGTGTTTGTGTCCGGGTCGTTCATTCCATCTATTCCACAAATTGCACTTGAGCTTGGCTCGACTGGTGCAATCATCAGGTCAGTGACATTTCTTCGATGGTATCACCATTTCGTTCATCTTTCCCCAGCTTGGCCGTGAGTTTATCCGTCTTTGCTACTTGCTTCGGCGGCTTGTTCTGGGCCTCCTACTCGGCGTATTGTATGTTGTCGTCAGGTTATACTGTTCCGCTTCTCACTGCTATCGTTTTTGCAGATGGACGCAAGCCAGTCTACTTATTATCCAGTCTCGTCCTGTGTGCAGGTTCTATCGGCGTCGCGGCGGCCCAGTCTGTCCCCCAACTTATGGCCTTCCGACTGTTCCAAGCTCTTGGATCTGCGAGTGGTTTAGCTAATAGCATGGGTGTCATCAGTGATATCTACTCCCTCGAGGTGCGCGGTACCGCGACAGGAATCTTCTATGCAGTGAGTCATTCCCTCAGCCTTTGACTTCACAGTATTGATATCGATCAAAGGGCGTGCTCATCGGACCAGCTATTGCGCCCGTCATCGGTGGCTTGATTTCGGAAGCTTGGTCCTGGCGTACCATGCAGGCGGCCATTTTCTTCTCTTCTGTGATTTTCTTCATGGTCACGCTACTTTTGCTCCCTGAAACTATTCACCCGGGAAAAAGCGGTGCCGAGAAGGCGCAAACCAAGGGATTCGTATTCCTAAACCCATTGAAGAGCTTGACCTTGATCCGCAGTCCCCTCATCCTGCTTATTGTGCGTGCTTGCCTCCCGATGACGATGTGGTGGATTCTGATATTAGCCTTTCTTGCAGACCGTTGCAGGTACGATGAACTTGATCTCCGACTTCTGTGAGTCCTTTTCAATTACTACTACAGTTCAACATCCTTGATAACTGTCTCTAGTCTTGGTCACTCCTGTCGCTTTCACCGTTGTACGCTTTCGACGATCATGCTCACCTGTCCATTCTGTGCTCATTTTTTCCTCTCCCAGGCAAAGAAATACAACATTTCGAATCAAGCTGTCATTGGTGCCCTCTTAATCCCTGACGGTCTCGGTAGCATGGGTGGGTCTACACATTTCCAGGTTACATCATCTCGTTCTACCCACTCACCTCTCCATATTTCAGTCGGTGCACCCATCACAGGCTACCTCTCCGACAGAATCGTCGCACGTCGCCGCAAAGCCCGCGGGGGTGTCTGGGTGCCCGAAGACCGTCTCCGCGGCCTGCACTTCAGCTCGTTCTTCCTGATCCCCGCCTCCCTTCTTATCGCAGGGTGGGCCACGACCTACGTCGACGGTCCCTTTGGACTGTCGATCAACTTGTTCTGCCTGTTTATCAACGGGTTTGGTGTGGATAGCGTGTTCACAACGATCTCGGCGTATGGTGTCGATATTTTGCATGATAGGAGTGCGGAAGTGACTGCTGGTATGATGTGCATATCTCTTCCTCCTTGATCATGTTGTCTCCTGTATGCTGACAGGACGACAAATCTGTATAGGGCATACCGAGGGACGGTCGTCTCTCTCGCACTCACTGGGCTGCTACCTTCCATCGAGACAATTGGTCTCCTGCCAACATACGCGATCACGGCGGGCTTCAGTTGGGTTGGTGCCACGTGAGTTTATTCCGATCATCAATGGCGACCGCACTTGGGAGCTGACTTGTGTCTTGTTCTGTAGGATCGTTCTCTGTGTCATTTGGTACGGAGATAGGTTAAGAGCATATGTAGACATCGGATTCTCCACTGTTGAGAATAACTAGAGATGTGAGTAGGTATATATTATCTTGATGGACTGCTGTATTTCTTCTTGGTCGAGAATCGGTATCTTGCAATCGTCTTGTTCAGTTTGAAGCTCTGAATTGTCTTGACTGCTGCAATGCGAAACGTCTTACGCTCATCTTCGTCAAAGCTACTCCTCTCCTCACTGGGTGCTCGGGTCTCCTCATCCTCTTGCTCTGGTCTATCTTGTTTTCGCATCACCTGTGTCGGGGCACCGGGACAGAACTCACTACGAGCACGTGGTATCTCTTGGTTGTAGTAAGAAGACGCTAAATATTTGACTTCTAGTGTTGACATCCCGTATTAGGGCGTGCTCGTAGGACCAGTTTCTTGCGCCCGTCATAGGTGGCTTGATATCCGAAGCTTATTCCTGGCGCGCCATGCAAGTGGCCATGTTCACCGCTTCTCTGGCGTTCTTCGTCGTCACTCTGCTATTCTTGCCCGAGACAATTCATTCTGGACCAAGTGGCGAGGAGAAGGCGCAATCCAAGGGTTTGGCTTTGATACACAGCCCCCTTATACTGTGCATCGTACGTGGTTGCCTCACCACACACTTTTGGATCCTAATAATTCTCATAGACAATCGCAGGTATAACGAACTTGATCGGCGGCTTTTGTGAGCTCTCTTGACTATCTTAGTCATTCTCCTTGATAAACAGTCTGCAGTTTTGGTAGTGCCAGTTGCCTTCATTATCGTATGTCTGACACTTATGATTGCAGGCGTTTCTCTCTATGCTGATGACCACCCGTGACATCTCCAGGCTAAGAAGTACCACATCACAAACCAAGCTGCATCGGTGCCGCGGTCGGCCTCCGCTCGGCGATGAATTCACATCCTTGCGAGTCACAGTAAGTCTCGAGCATCTTTAATGTATTAAATACTTACTTGGCTCGTGTTTTAACGTTAGCATGAAATGCGCGCCGCTGTGAAAAGCTCGCGCTTGGGCTCGAGGAAAATGGGGTTAGGGTTGGCCTTCTCACGAGGGTCAGACTCGGAGCGTCTGTGACCCTCGACCTTCAAGTTATAGGAATAGCCATGCTACCAGCTAGGGGTGAGACCATTTACTGTAAATTTCGAAAACGCTTGATATAGCGAAGCTATACCGCGTGGTCTGAGTTTCAGAGCTTGGCAGTATACCCCTATTAACAGCAGGGACATACTTAAAGGTCGTTCAACTCGTCTCTATAAAGGTGACTTTACCTCTTCGAAAATCCTCATCATGCCCGCTATAGCTACAGGCAAAGTTCTTCTCACAGGCATCAATGGCTTTACCGCCATGTGGTTCGCCAGAGGCCTTCTTGAAGCCGGATTTTCTGTTAGGGGAACTGTACGCTCCGCCGCGAAGGGTGTTCACCCTCAGAAATACTTCTCCTCCTTCGGTAGCAAATTAGAGGTCGTCGTCGTGGAGGACATCACCAAGGTCAGTGTGACGGTCTTCGAAAAGACTTCTCTCACCTGATATCTTGTTCAGGATGGTGCATTCGACGAGGCAGTCAAGGGTGTTGATGCGATCGTCCATACTACCTCTGCTTTCCAACTTGATATTCAAGACACCGAGGTCATCGTCGGCCCCGCTGTGAAAGGCGTTCTCGGCGTTCTCGAGAGCGCACGCAAGTATGGCACGAAGGTGAAACGCATCGTCCTCCTTTCGTCTACCGCCGCCATCCAGGACCAATACTGTCCGACGCGCACTGTCTTCACAGAGAAAGACTGGAACGACCGCATTATCGAGCACCTTCGCACGACAACGGAGCCACAGGAGAAGGGGATGGTGAACTACGTGGCAAGCAAGATGCTTTCGGAACGTGCGGGCTGGGACTTCATGGAGCGGAACAAGAAAGACATCAAGTTCGATTTCATCTCTCTCAACCCGGGTCTCATATTGGGCGAAGGGTTACAGGAAGTCGACGATCCCCAGAAGCTGAACACGTCTCTCAAGATGTTCTATTTCTCCGTATGCCGTGAAATGATGAAGGGCAAAGAGGACCTCCCCAAGCACGTACTTATCTTAGTCGCATCCCTGATCAATACTGACATTTCCCTCTAGTATCACTTGGACGGACGTTCACGACTTGGTTGACGCCCTCATTGGTGTTCTTACGACCCCGAAGGCTGGCGGTGAACGCTTCCTCGTGTCGGGCGAACAGTTCGCATGGCAAGATTGGAGTAAGTGCAAGTCTATGGCCGCTCGATCACGCCGGATATTGACGTCGTACATGACAGTCAACATCGTCAGGACGTTTGACTCCACTGTCCCTGAGGGGCAGGCCAATTGGAGACGAGAGGACACCAAGTTCAACGTTTCTTTCGACACGTCCAAGGTGGAGCAAATGCTCAATGTGAGGTACCGAACCTGGCGAGACTCTGCGAAAGAGGTCATGGATTATTACCGGGCGAAAGGATGGTGGGGAAAGGCTTAGGCAGAGATGCGAAGTCCTAGAGTTCTTGATTCACTGGCGTCGAGTTTTCTACTTTGTGTGTCTAAAGAATTGAAGATGTCTTTTGGAATGTGCCTCCAATTAACATGCCTTCAAGATAAAGATGGTCCCGCTTTCATGGGAACGTTGATCACAGATCTGCAGTCATAAGCGACACGGATACGACTAGTATTTACATTTGACATCGCCAATAAATGTGTCGGGTCGTATATATCGTTACATTAACAATGAAGTGTTCAACCAGTCGCCATGAATCAGATAGCATAAAATGCAAGACGTCGAACGTAGCGAGCAGCGGGAGAAATGGCGAAGAAACAAAAAAAGAAACGCACGCAAGCATATCACGCCAATGCAAAGAAAGCAACGAAACTGAAAAATGCAAGAATCAGAATGCATAAATTCCCGGTACTTGAAGCAAGGGTATGAGATGATGCAGAAGGCTATGAGGACACTAAAAGCTACAGGCATACAAGCATGGTGAGCGAATTCCAGTATTGTACAGCGACGACGGTACTCGGCCTGATAACATGAATAATCAGCAAAATACTATAACCGTCAAAACAGAAGGAAAGCAGCGCACGACAGAAAGTCCCAAACCGAATATTACTCGGTTCCCATGTCCACGTCTGCTTGATGCAGATCCTCAGAAGATACCGAGAAGGAAAGAGACGAGTTGATATACGGTCGTTGTCCGGCAGACTTGCGATTAGCTAGGGAACGTGCCGTCTCCCGACGCCGCATCACCATGCTTGCGACCAATTGGCTCATGCCGCCCAGAGGCTCGACGCCGAACGGCGCGGGGTACTCGCCGTTCATCTTGACGTCCAGCAACGCACCAATCTCCTTGATTTTCTGCTTTTCCCGCTTGCGATCTTGCCGGGCAACGTTGCGCAAGTCCATGGCAACGTGTAGCTCGTGCTTGCGTAGCCGTTTCTCCGAGAGATCATTGACGATGTCGTCGTCCACAAGGGTAGATGGCAGAAGCGCTGTGGCGGCGGCAGTAACCCGATCATTGAGGCTTGCTTCGCGATTCCGAGCTTCGCGCTCGGCATCTAGAGCGCACTTGCGCAAATCGCGGAGGGCAATGAACTCGGAAACGTCCAAGTTCGATGTCTCAGGATCTAGTTGGATGTCTATGAACTGCAGTAGGTCGTCGTCTGGAGAGGGAGACCGGCGCAAAGGAGGGTCCGCCTGAATGAACAAGCCAAGGCCCTCGTTCGGGGTTTCCGACGCATGGGACAACAAGGATGGGGAGATGGTATCGAGAGGCGGCGGGTATGTGTCTTCATCGAAAGCTTCAGGTAAGCTCGAGTGTGGCGAGTGTGGCGACGACGGTGCTTCAAACACGTCGTCCATATACAGGTCAGGGAGAGTGGAAAGGCTTGCATGCGGCGAGCGAGGAGCAGGGGTCAGGTACAAAAAGTCTTCATGAGGGCGGAAGGCTGGATATGGTTGGAAGAGTTGCCCAGTCGGGGGCGGCGCAGCTGAGGGAAGAGATTCGTCGTCTTCTGATGGAGGCATGGTTGTGTCGGCATACGAGAAGTCTGAGTCTGGTTCGAGGGGAAAGGGGAGGTGGAAAGATGCTCGCGGGGAAGAAGGTGGAAGATGTGGAGAGTCAACCGCCATATCCATGTCCTGATGGTTGGGCTCAAACCAGAGTAAACCAGAGCTGAGAGGATCTGATCGACTAGAGCGGGGTAGTGAGAATGCATCTGAGTGATAGGTATCGGTGTGATAGGTATCGGAATATGTAGATGGTAAGCCTGGTAGCAAGGGTAAATCAAGCGATGACCTTTTGGGTCCTGGAGAATGAGAAAGATCTGAATCGGGGGGAAATGTGCTGTGTGGCGAATAATCCATCTCTGTGCTGTCGGTGGTCCAACCGCTACTGCTGGAGTCATGGCGATAGAATGAGGGGGAGGTAGATGAGCTGCCTGAAGCTTCCGACTGGTATCCCCATGGTGATCCCGGTGAAGCAGGACTCCGCTCAGGTAGAGAATCAACGAAGATCTCCTGCCTCTCCCTGCGCAAGCGCTTCAACGGCGGCAGCGGCGCCTCATCCTCGGTCGGCGAAAGCAGTCTGGAGTCTGAAGCGCAAGATGACGACGAAGGTGATTCTGTGTCAAGATCAGATGCTGGAAGTGGATGCGTTGACACAGCCAAAGTCGGCGGAGGGGAAAGCGGCTCAACGCCAGGATGAAAGCCCAGATCTAACGCGGCCGAAAGGTCGGCTTCATCGTGTGACATGGCGTGGTCGTCGATGGTCTGTGGGTCCTCCTCGTAGACGGAGCCCATTACGGGCCCGCCGTTGACTTCTGGCAACGGTACGGATTTCTTCAAAGCGGACCCTGTGAGCGGGGGAGATGGATAGATGCGAGTGACAGATATCGGTAGGGACTGAGGTGGCGTCGACGATAGGTCGCAATCCGGACACGATGAGGACTGTCTTCGTATCTCCGGGCAGGTTGTTGTAGGCGATGAGTAGGATCCAGACTCGGTGCAACACAATGAAGTGGTGGTTGGGCCAGAACAACACCTTGTCGACGTGATGGGGAGCCCTCCACTGGTCGACGCCGCTAGCGATGGTTTCGTTGTCAACGACTGCGCCAACTTGAAGAGTGACGACGAAGAATGGTAAGGGCCTTTGTTCATGGAGGTTTCCATAGTTTCGCGCGTAGGACGAAACAAAAGCTACTTGAGGACAAAGAGGTCGGAGGAGAGGGTCCATGTCAGTACGATCTGCAATCAACGCCAGCTGAAAGACATTCCACGCACGATCTCCCCAGTATGTGTCTCTCAAAAACAAGATCTACAAAGCCATCCAAAACGTCGAAAAGTAAACCAGGAAGAAGGAGGTGGAGGTTTGGAAAACAGAACCTTGCCAGCCAAAGGTTTGCAGCCAAACCGACCGCTGCACGCCTCAAGGCCAACGCCATGCGCAGGGACCCCGGCAAACTCCCGATTCAACCTGATTCATTTACGTCCTCGTCTACTCATCCTCAACGCCCACTGTTATGTACAGAACATTGTTATTTCAAGAGAGTGCATGCCTGCTCAAATGTTCAGAGTTTTTCTCTGGTGAGAGGATTTCGTTCAATGACTATTGGGGATATTGAAGATCTACTCCGACGCCGGTTGGCGGTCCCTCAATTCTTCATACGATGATTCTTGCTGCTTCGCGTAGTACTAGCTCTTCCAACAGTCTTCATAGAGACTAGCTATAGGAGCCTAGAAATTGTTCACCGATCGGTTAACGTTCGACGAACTTGGATATGGTATATTGTTGTGAGAGATGAGCCCCATGTAGTTACGTCCTCTTGCTACTCGTATTCGATCCCCAACGTTATGTCACAACTCACGAGAGGCGCGTTGTCATCGTACGAAGTGCACCAAGCAGGCCAATGTACGAGAGTGCTGAAATCCTTCACTCGATCGGCCAAGTGTATGTCTAAATTGGGACTTGATGAAAACAAATAACACATAGCTAAAAAGCACTTACGGTGGTCATAGTCATCGTAACGACATACCACTGCCGCACTGCGACAGAATAACACCGCAACAACGTCGACACAAATCGCCTAGAACCACGTCGCGCAAGGATCCCCACCATGGGCAAGCTTCGCCACTGAACCTAATTCAACGGATTTTATCGGTGTCCGGGGGGCCACGAGCGAGTATCTACCCATCTGCATCGTGGTGCGCTGCATGCCCCATAACTCTCGTCTACGGCATGAGCCTGGAGGGCCGAGGACGACTCTGATGGAGGCGATGAGGCAAGTATCCCGCATGATCCAGAAACGTGCGGGCAGTACTGTACCCTGACTGGGCTTGCCTCAGCCTGTGCCCGAACTTCTTCGCACTGCAGGGCGCAGGTATGTAGGCTTCCGACGCGAAACCGACTCGCTTTTCTAGCGTCTCCCGAGAGAGCTTTTAATTATGGAAATGGGCACATCAGCACGTCAGATCAGCAGTGGGGATAGAATCACTGTACTCGCCGTTCGATCGAAACCGTTCTGAGGACCTATCAGCGACGGGTGATAGATGGACCTTCTTTCTATGGCGCCCCGCTCCCATACGTGTGGTCTTGTGGTCTGCCAGCTTCGACTTCCGACGCCACGAGCGCGAAGCTGTACCGCCGAGTACTCCGTGTTTGAATGATGGCTCCTCGAGGCGTGAGCGGATACTGGGTCTGAGACGGACAAGACACCGTCAGCTGTGTAAGAAGGAAGCGTGAGTCGATGTAGTTGGGAAATGAAGTAACTGTGGGCCAATGTTGATGACATCCGGTCCATTGCTTCCGACAACCCAAGTATCGTTTTGACACCTTCGACGTCTTCCGTACCAAGCTCAGTGCGTGCCGGCGATCAAGACTGTTCAAAAATGTATATCCGAGTGATGCAAAAACGAGAGTGGGTGCGAGTATGTAGGGGATACATGAGACATGCATGAGCAGAACGGATAGAACAATGTGGAAACGTGGGGCGGCGACACAGTCGTCGTCGACTATCCCGGATAGTCAACGCACACGATTGCCGCCCGCCAGGAGAAGGTAAGGATACAAGGATGTGGGCGTTGAGAGACGAAAACGTGGACTCGGATGCGAAGAAGGAAAGAGCGTCCCGGGTGCAATAGAGTCCACATTGGGGTGAGAGATCGTCAAAGA
This sequence comes from Antrodiella citrinella, assembly GCA_004802725.1. Classification (NCBI taxonomy): domain Eukaryota; kingdom Fungi; phylum Basidiomycota; class Agaricomycetes; order Polyporales; family Steccherinaceae; genus Antrodiella; species Antrodiella citrinella. The sequence goes on along the minus strand of SGPM01000144.1, from coordinate 32,406 downwards.
AGAAAAGTCATAACATTCGTGAGAGGGGGCATAAGCGTCACGCACGGCGTGGAGGGGACCATATGAAGAGACTTCGTGAGGACATGAAATAACTTCGCGATACGTGCGTAGTACGTCGACCGGTAACTTGGGGAAGCCCCCTGTTCGATCGATTGAAAAGGATCTGCAGGGACCCTTAAGCCATGTCCTGGTCCTGGTTGCCAGCTACGACCTTGGACAACGGTGAGCGGGGCCTGACATGGGTGGGAGGCGAATCCTGGGATGCATGTCTGCGCACCGCCGCTGCGGACCGAGGTCGTGCGCTGCGGCGGTCGTTGTGCCGGAGAATGAGCGTGGCAATGAGTTGCGGCATAGTGAGCACGTCCGGAACGGGTTCCGAGCGCACAGGGGAAGAGGTAGGTCGGGAAGCTTTGACGACGGTCTGCGGTATCGATAGTCGGGGGAGGGGCTGAGCGGTTTGTGTCAGGTCGACCTCGGAGGACAAGGTGTAAGGTGGTGGCGGTGATGAAGGTACAGGTTCGGGCACAATCTTGTTGTCGCCTGGGGCTGTCGAATGCGTGAAATTCAAGGGAAAGAAGAGTGGCCAGACTTACTTTCGAACGGAATGGGCTTCAAGCCTTGAGCAAGCAGGCCGCGCCACAGTCGTTGGACCAGAAGACCGTCTTGCTGCAGGATATCGGACAAAGGTTCTTTTGGGGGAGGTTCTGAATGGCCATCCTTTGTCCAGCACACGATGCTCTTGTGCATCATGGCAACGAAGTGCACGTCCGCTGTCAGCTTCTTGGCCTTTCTCGTCGCCTTGGGACTCGACGAGACTGGTTTCTTCTTGACAACCCGGGGCCGACTCTCCGTGACGGACTGGGACCGACGCGGACCGGGGACATCGAGGTGCAATGAAAAGTCGTTCTGGGAGGGTGCGCCACAGATGAACGAGGCGGGCACCAAACACGACTTAGACCGCCGTCTCCGGAGGTCGATACGCCAAGCCGTCGCAGCACGCAACATCGACTGCTTCTCCATCCCCTCCTCTCCGTCCCGTTCTATCACCACAAATGACAGCAAGTCCAGGTCCAACTCAGGAGGCGTAATGCATGGTACGGCGGTTGCTGGCGTGCAAGAGGGAAAGGGAATCAAGTTTTGAGGTGCGTCGGTTGGGAAGAGACACGGAGTTGCCGTGCCTACGGCGCTGGCATTGGACAGCGAAACGGTCGCGGTGGCCTTCTTGGAGGCGGGATGCATCAGGAGGGTCTGCTTTGTCTGAGACTTCTTCGTCCGACGAGGTGCGTTGGTCGAGTTGCTCAAGGGACCTTTTGAAGCGTGTGTGCTGTCAGGTGAACGCGTGAAAGGGAAACGTAGAAGTAAAGTGGATTGCAACATTGAGAAATGACGAGTGTGGTCGGAAAGTAGAATGTCGTAGTATTGTTGAACTTTGAAAGAGTGCGAATTACAACGACCGGCGAAGTTCGCTCAATGGTCTCGTGAAGGCAGGTCGTTAAGATGTGGTAGTCATCCACGTCGTTGCAAAAGCTGTGACCAGGACTATATACGAAAGCAAGCGACGCGTTGCCGAAACCGCTTCAACAACCGAAGCGGAACAAAAGCAGCGCGTCTGTCACCTGACCGCGATGGTCCTCGCACATTCCGCGAAATGGGTTGTCGGTTGCTCCTTCAGACTTTACAACGTCGAGGGCCGCAGTTTCGCAGATGACAGGCAGACAACACCCCTTCACCAAGCAATAGCAATAACTTTAAAAACACCATGCGAGGAAAGTTGTCACCTAACGACCTCAAGCGCGGAAGCTCAGCGCGACTCTATTCGAATACCCACTGGCAAAAGACTGCCTAGAGCAACTCTCGTTCCCTCTGCCGAATAATGCGTCTTGTCTTTAGTTGCCGTGACAGAAGTCTAGAGACCAATCATAACAGTAATTACCCTATGGTCGGCATTTATTAGGGCCGCAGCTCAACGAGGTAATTTCAGAGTGCCGGTCGCACGCAAGAGGGAAGTTACTGTTCTTACTTTGCTGATGGAATCAACCTCTTGGGCTGCGGTGTAGTTATACGGTGAAGTCGATGAAAATGGCGTAGATCCCTCCGAATCCTGAGTCCCAGCTTGAGGTAGTATTTTCAATGTCGTCCGGCAACTGTAGTAAGAGGGACACTCCCCACACGCCATCCACTATGTCCAATGGTTCAAACTTGGTTCAAACACTCTAGGATCTGTCTCGATAACCATTTCTACTCACAGTGGCAAGCCGCAACCAAGCCGCAACACTCACAAACTTGTACTGCCGCAGACTCTGACTCTGAGTACCGCGGAGAAGTTGACCGGGAATACCGGACGTAACCGGCCCGGGTCGTGCTTACGGAAAACTCCAGCTGCAGACTCAGACTGAATCTCTCCTTTGTTCAATCCTCTGCACACCTCCCTTCATGACAGGCTCCAGGAAGCTTGCCCTTTTCTCTGCGCCGAATGTAGCCCCACTCACCCGTTCATTTTCGCGTAGCGACTCGGATGTGTTTGCAATGGGCAGAATGGGCAGGTCGGCCTTGGGGGTCGGCCCAGACGACCTCTTACATATATATCGGGTGCGAGGAAATCCGTCTTTATTCAGCCTGCAGCTCAACTGACAGGTGATTGGTGATGTTCAGAAAGAATGGTGATATCCAAATTTTAGTACTATGCCATTGCTTCGGGCATCTGGATCGGTGTTTACGAATTATACAAAGCCTGCAGTGACTGTGAGTCAGTGTTTACGATCGCACAAATCCTACATAATGGCCTGACCGCGAGTCATGTATTCTCCACACCATCCACCTCAGCGCCATGCCTTCAGATTCGCTTCAGGCTTCTGGTTCTTTCCTCGTCGTTGCGTTGTCCAATATCTTCGGGGGCGTCGTCGCGTCAATCCATGGCGTCCTCATGATCATTGTGGTGCTTGTGTGGGATTTTGGAATAGTTATCTTCAACTTGAGCACCCCGAACCATGCGTCTACTCGCGTCGTACCCCAAGGATACGCAGGTGCCAATGGGCTATGGCCAAAATACGATCCTCCAGTCGAGGGAAACAGCAGATGTTCTTGTCCGGCGTTGAATGCTATGGCAAACCATGGTGCGTTTCCTATTTTGATATTTTTGACATCCGAAGCTCACGCGACCCAATTTCGCAGGTATTCTGCCCCACGATGGTCGCAATATCACGTTCCGCGAACTCAACACGGCGGTCCGCACCACGTACAACTTTGCGCCGTCATTTTGCTACTTTGTTCCAAACCACATGGCCGGAATTCTCGATCGGAATTATTGGAGCGACAGATTTGACTTGGCGGACTTGGACGTTCACAATGGTGTAGAGCATGACGCCTCTTTGACTCGTGAGTTATTGCATGGCGATTGCACAACCTGAAGGAGATGGCTCACGTCGCTCAACCCAGGCGAAGATCCATTCTTCCAGAACGATCAATCCACTGTCTCCGTTCCTTTGGTCGAAAAGCTTTTGAAGAGTGGTACGGGGCCCAACGGGGACCTCACACCTGCAGACTTTTCCCGACTTCTCTCTGAACGCCGAGCGGAGTCTAGAGCCAGAAATCCCCAGTACAGTCAAGCCTTGCAACATAAGTTGCTTGGTAGTTTTAAGTACGTTCCTTGCGAAGATCAGAGCCAGACGAAAGCTGATCGGACACTGTCGCAGCTCGGCAGCCATGCTCACATGCTTTGGTGGAAAGATCAAGGACCTCCGTCCGTTCCTCTTGGAAGAGCGTATTCCGGATAACTGGCAGCCTCAAATTACTTCACGCATGGGCCTCACGCTGGCTGCGGTCAATGGCGTTCTAGCCAGAGTCGAGTTGGGCGTCGAAGACGTCGGGGCTAAGAGGGAGAAGTTGAAAGCCGCTTGAACCAGACATGCTTGAGAGTGCGACGTTGCAATCAGCGCGAATCTGGTCTCGTACCCGCTGCGGATTCGAGACCAGACACGCATGTTGCAATGGAGCAAGAGTCTTTCCCGAGCGGCGCCCACCCAGGCTTCAACTTTCCGTAGTAATCAGTGAGGGCTAAAAATATTGATGTTATTATGTGCCGACATCGTTGTACATGGAGGAATACGAAGAAGCTGAAGCAATTACGAAATACATTGAGGCGAGAACAACATTATCAGAGACATTGAGAGTAAACAAGATGTGGGTCGGATTAGATGTAATGCGAGATATGTGTCATGATGGCGTGGGTGGGGAGTGAAGGTATCATGAGGGGACACTAGGATCATGCGGGGGAAGTATGACGGACCCGTCAGGACGTGATAGCACGGCAGCACGGTGAGAGAGGGTCTCTTCACCAGGCAAGTGTGAATGCGGCTGGAGATCGTCCTGCGTAATACCGCGTTTCGCCAGCGCGTACGCCCGACACGCGTCCCGGCTCTGCGACAGACGGGGGTCGTTGAAATCCAGGGTGTGGATTTTGAATTCGGGGAAGTTGTACTCGAAGAGCTCCTTGAGCTCTGCGAGCATCATTGGATCTGGTGCGTACGTGCCCGAGTTGTTGTCCAGCACGAATTCCCACTTGACTTGCTCATCGGGAATATCGTCGCTGAAGTTCTCCCATCCTCCTTCCGGCCGAGGATGGAATTCACCAGAGTACCGCACAGCTTCGGCGCAGTTCGCGTGCAGGGCATGCTTAGACGCGAAGTCCACGAAGAAGGCAGCTCCTGTCTCTGAAAATCGGAACGAGTCGTCATCGGCGGAGATGATGTACGTGTACACGGCGGGTTTGACACGATGCGGTGCCAACGAGTCCACTTTGCCGCCGTGTAGGATGTTCACGATATTCTCGCTGCCTTTGATGACACCGAAGTTATTGGTTGTCGATCGCGCGTAGAGCATCCGATGACCTGCTTGGATTGTAGATCGGACGGCTACGGACGTTGGGCCCTGGAAGATGGCCTGCGCTGCCTTGTAGTTCTTATTCCAATGCTGCACAGTGTCCCCAAAGAACAGAGGAACGCCACGTAGGAACATCTTCCAAGTCGAGTATAGATGTGAATCCTGGACGTTGCCAAGGAGTCCAATGGTAGGTGCAAAATGGCGAGAGTACCGAATGGGCCCGTCGAAAATGTATGGGCGTGTATCGGCTTTGGGGTCAGAAGCAGGAACAGATTCGATCTGCGCAAAGACGTGGTGAGCTCTTCGAAACGTCCCGCCGCATGTTCGAGCACGCACCTTGATCCACATCATTCCTCTCGATATATTGCGGAATCCGACGGCCTGAAGAGTGAGCTCTCTCGTTCCGGGACCAATATTCGTCCCTGTACCTCCAATGAAGTCGTCGGTGACAGTGCCGTTGTCTTTGTCCAAGACGTCGATGTGTAACTTTGCGTCGACGGGGACGTTTCTAATTTTCCAGTACTCGTTCCAGACGGGTGCCAGAGTATTAGGCTTCACAGTCGACCTAGAGAAGTTCAGAATGGCGCCGAACAGACCAACGACAATGCGACAGTGCTCACACAAAAGTCAACGCTTTATCCAGTTTCGCCACAAAGTAAGGATCCGCCGTCCCTATAACGTCCATCTTGGGCAGCCCCGACGCTCCGATGAAGTGGATGGTCAAATCGACGAAGCCCTCGTGACCATGCGCCTCCGGCCTCTCGATCCAATCCAACGTACTTCTCCTCGCCTCGTCCAATTCCTTCGCGATTGGGGATATCTGTTCCGCAGTGGCTCGTCGCATATGTCCAACCAGACGTTGAAGGGGATTTCGCAAACCAGGCATGTTGCAAATGACGGGGAAGAGAGTTGCAAGAAGTTTTCGGGATGCAGTAAGAAACCCCCCTTCGAATATATGATGGACTTCGGTTGATTTGGTGAAATCGGGTCAAGGGAGGAGGCCGGGGAACGGCAGTGTTGTGAGGTCATCATGCATCTGCAAATCAAATTCCAAGAGTTTTCCAAGCCTGATACTGCCAAGGCGCTCGTCACTGATCGCAACTACTGGATCTTGGGCAAGCTAACGACCACGGAGCATTGGATCATCGAAACCGTTCACGCCAGATCCGTAATGTCGGCAGTGTAGTAGTGTGTATATCGAAGGGCATCGGTGCAGCAGGTCTTCAATGACTCCAGCATCGACGGACTTTCTTAGTCTCCGGATCCGTAGCTGACCTTACGAGAGAAGATAGTCGTTCTTGTAGTCTCCTTGGCTGACCTCGGTGCGGAAGATAATCGCTTCTTACGAGAGCCCAGCCCGCTCGCGTCTGTCGTTCTCCGGTTCATTCTCCAGAATGCGCGATCAATGTTTACGAGCGTGGATGGTGTCACGAGCCTAGGTCAACGCGGCTGGCTTATCCTATGTATTGTAGTGTTCGGGGACCCAGCATCCCAGCCCTGTAGGCTGTAGCAGGTAAGGTACACAGATGCAGTGCAGGCCCGATCAACACGAAGTCCGTGAAGATAACATTCTTCTAGCGAGTGCTCGCCTCTACATTGTCATTAGATCGTGAAATCCCTCAGTTGTCCCGCGCCGTTGAGTATCCAACGTCGACATATGCCCTCATTCTACCACCGTAATGCACGACAGACCAAAGGAACCTGCCAATCCAATCGTGATCAGCAGAAGCCCACTTTCATGACAGGTCTGAAACTAAGAAAAACAGCACTCACCCAAACCCGATCCATCCGATCACTGCGGCGATCGTGTAAGTCGTGAGGACACCAAGCGTGTTGATGAGAGGCAGGATGGTCGATGTGCATGCTGCAATGATGACCCCTCGGAGAGCCCTGCGATATGATGAAACCTTGAGTTCAAGTGTGGAGGATCTATGAAAGGTCACAAGAGATACGTACATCGTCGCCGCCGAGACCTCCGCGCTCCGCGAATGCAGGATGTCGACGCCGTAAGCGGCCGACGGACTGAGGACAAAGTCGACCTGAGAAATGAAACAAGCATGAGTTGCGCCCATGTGTAGCGGATCAAATAACCGTGTGCATACACCAAGACCGTTCACGAACAGGCAGATCAAGTTGAGAACAATCCCTGGCGTCCCGTCCACGTAAGTAATAAAAATACCGGAGCCCAATATCGACAATGGAATCATGAGGGATGCGCCTATGAGGGTGACTCTAAGACGGTCCTCTGGAACCCATACACCGCCACGTTGCGCTCGCATCCGCACTACCACCATGTCGGATAGCTTGCCTGCGATGGGCGCACCAACTACAAGGGAGTTTGGGCATCATTACATAGCTCGAACGAGTCTGAGATACTCACGTAGGTTGCCAAGTCCACTCGGGATGAACAATGCACCAATAATGGCGGCATTGTCTATGTTGTATCGAGCGCCCTGCGTGTTGCCCGTCAGTCGGCATATGCCCCAATAGCAACGGATACTGTCGGGACTTACCATGGTATACGCGATAGGGACAAGTAAAGCTGAGAAAGCTTGAGTTTAATGACTGAACAATTGAATCACTGTCGATACTCACAGTAATCCACCAGCAATGTGATTCCTCCAGCCAAGGCCTGTCCAATCAAATCTCAGACTGAGAAAAGATCAGAAGAAATATGACGGACGTACGACAAGTAGAACGTTCGGACTGCGGAGTAGCGTGAGGCTTTTGAGAGGGTTTAACCACACCCATTTCGTCTTGCCTTCTTCTACTTTGTCAACTCCCCGCACTCCAGGGTGAGACGTTTCCGGGAGAAACACTATGACGAAGACCAGAGTCGCCACACCAGCGACGGCCAACGCAAGTTGCATGAGTCTCCATGAATAGTATTGTGCAGCAAAGCCACCTGCAACGGGTGCAAGTGCTGGTCCCAGGAGCACACACTGCAGGTAGATATCAGTTTCAAGTAAGTAGACAGCCAATGAATGTGACGCACTCCGAAGAAAATTCCGGATGCTGTCCCTCTCTCCTCTAACCGATATATATCGCCAATTACAGCGATACCTATCGACAATCCGCTGGACGATCCGAACGCCTGCAGAACCCGAAGAGTCAAAAGCTCTGCCACGGTACGCGATTGTGAGACACCAAGAGAACCAGCAACTTGAAATAGCAACGAGAGAACGTATATGGGTTTTCGGCCATCTGAACGAAACGTAAGCTCCGTGCACGCATGGTCAATAGAAGAGTCTGACTTACAGAATGATGAATACGTGGCCCATAGCAAGCAGCCGAATGCGCTAGTGAGAACAGACAGGCTTACTGCCAAGCTGGAGCGAAGATCAGCGAGACGTTTCAACTGAGATTGGCATATCGACATACCTGACTACTTCACCCGTGCTGTCTAGGTCTTTCGCAATCTCCGGGATAGATGGTATAAAACTTCCAGACACGAATACTGCCCAAATGAATGCGGTCAATCATTGACAAAGCTAAATTACGGGCAACGTTGACTCACATGGTATAAGTCCACAGAAGGATACTAACGCTACAATCCATATCTTGTGTGTCGATGAGAACCTTCTATACACTGCTTCGTGTTCTAGGACAGTAGGGTCCGAAGCTCCAAGGAGGGGGCTTTCTTCGGTCGTCATTTCGTTATATGAGAAGAGCGAATGTGCTCTGAGTTGGACGCTCTAATCATCCCTTGCTTGGGGAGTTACGGCTGACTCGAGAAGTTCAAGCGTCTGACAAAGGCAACGGATCGGAATTAGGTCGCGAACAAAGGAAAGAGGGTGCGATGCGATGTGTGCGTACTTTTGTGTCCACCAGAAACAACGATGAACGCTCCGAGGAGCTGATGAATGTCGTCGGTGGACTGGACGTCCTCTGAGACACGAAAGAAATTCTGCGAGCCATTTTGGCGGTGAGCAAGTGGCGATACAGTTTATGTTTTTTGCGCGATAAGGAATTTGAATTACGTAATTAACACCATACGATTTTTAAATTAAAATCTATTCTTTCATGCAACGACCTACGAGCTCCTACGAGTCCGCCCACTCTGTGCCTACTTGCACGTCTTCGACAATGTCTTTCTCGGTATCTCAGCAAGATAAAGGTATTTGAATCACCGATGGTATAGTATTTGCGTTTCTGCTCACAAATGCGTCACAGAAGTTCTGACGGACGAGATTCCACCATACCTGATAGATCATATCATCTACTACAGCTCTAAAGGCGTTGCTCTGCTATCCAGCTTTTCCCTCGTATCTCAGTCTTGCTTCATCATTTCCCGTCGTCACTTGTTCCGAACTCTGCGCGTCTCTACAACACGTGAATAACCTACTACCGGCAAAGAACGTCAACAAGTTGAACAACCAACCTTTGCCCACCGTCGCGACATCTTGGCCTTTTATATGCCTATCCGTGCAGCCTTTGAATATTTGAATCTAGGATGGTTTTGCCCCTGAAATTCCGTATCTGGAGCTTTCAGTCAATGGATCGACATTCATCACTGCACTACACCAGTTCTCGCATCTCAAGAGCATAACAGCGCAGATTATCCTTGCGGAGGAATCATTTCATACACCGCTTCCCTCGCCGGTGTTGAAGAGACTGAACAAACTCAATCTGGCAGGATGCACAGTCGAGTTCACCCCCTGGCGCCCCATTCTGGACGTTGTCAGACTCTTTGACTCGATATCGGAACTGGATCTCACAACACTGATCCGAGCTGACAGTCCAAGTGTGGGTACCCGACCCACATACGGATCGAGAACTTCGGTCAGTTGCTCCGCCTATTCGGATATTCTACGGAGCCAGACCGTCACTCGCGGCTCGTTGAGCTGGTCGCCGGTGTCTTTGCGGCAATCGATGTGGGGAACGTGGAGGAATTAGATATTGGATACGGACTGTACGGAAGTCTGTATTCAAGTTTGAAAAGTTTGACTATCCGAACAAACGGTGAGAGAATGTTCCAGTGCCATGCTCATATTTGATATCCTTATTTATCAATGGTGTCTTGCGTCTTAAGGGAACGGTAATCCTGCACTCAAGCACCTGAGAGATCCTGCAGGAGTTCATGACCTTCGCAAGCACAAGAAACTTGAGTCCATACGCTTCGTAGTTCCATCAAATGGCGCACGACATACCTACAACGCATTCCGCATCCTCGCCCCCCTACCTCTCGTCTTACGGTGGATGTTAGGCAATACGCCGTTCCTGAGCCGGTCAGTGGTTTCACGTCGCTCGCGCAAGATACGAATCGGTGGCGGCTCGTCGGCCAGCATGTGCGCCAGTTGCCTGCGTTGAGGACGATGCTGTTCAGGACAGTAGTTCGTGATCAATAGCCGGAAGGACAGCAACAGAGGTATTACAAGATCCCCTCAGCCGGTCAGGAATCGATTTGCGCTGCACTGGAATTCCCTTCGTGCTGCGAGCTCAAGTTTGAAAGTGTGTATGATAGTGGATGATTGAAGAGGCAGACGCGAGAAAATTTCCGTCGGTACCCTTCCATCTTAAGCTTGTAACACATAACGTACGCGATGTGCTTAGGCTTCGTGGGACGTCGTAAAGATATCTTTAAATTCTCAAGCAGGATTCTATGTGAAGCAGTAGCATGTACTCGGTGTGAATCAAAGTTGCTCCTCGTTGCCCCGACCCTATTCCTGCTGGCAGTGGAACACACTGAGGGTCTGTAACTGTGATCGTAAGTCAAGGTAGTATGTGGTTCACAAAATTATTGTCAACATGCTTACCAGATCTTTGCATTGAGTCACAACGCGCAAAACGTCTTGTGGATAAAGATATCCCCAGACAAAAGCTGCCACGACGCCTGCAAACCCGGCCGTCTTCCATACCCGTCTCCACATCTGTCTCGCCTTCCACTTGGCTGCGCCCTCAGCGTGGTAGTGATTCCATTCCGGTGTCCACAACAGCCACCATTGTTCGATCAGAGGACCTGGCCACAGTGCGGAGTTCTTGCCGGTATGACCTACGCGGTACCACGATTGACAGCTAGACCACACGGAAGTCTCGAGTTTCTTTTGAATACGCTCGTTCCATGCGTCGGTAGCTTCATGGGTGACTTCAAAGGACGATGCGAGCCCTTTGAGCACAGGCTCGAGCACCTGTACGATGTATGTCACCTACGAACATACGCATGGTGAGTAGCATCGGTTTGAAAACTAGAAGGATCACAAACCTGTACCTCTCCTGAGAATATCACTGAACCGTGACCCGTCGCCGTGTTCGGACCTGTCAAACATTGCGTCATAACCTCGTCTTTAATATCGTGAATATCCTTACCGTGCACCGTAAAGAAGTTGGGGAATCCCGGAATTGTGGTTCCTCGGTACGCTGTCGGTCCATCGTGTTCACGATAGTATTGCTGGATAGTAATCCCGTCGGATCCACGAATAGGAATAGGGTACTGATCCTACAGAAAATCAGTACATCTACAGCAGAGCGAGTCTACAAGAACGCACCACGACGAAGCCAGTTGCCGATATGATGACGTCGAATTCAAAATGCTCGCCTTTCTTGGTAAGTACTCCCTTTTCTGTGACTTCTTTGATTCCGTCAAAGTTGAGATCGTTGTTCGGGAGATGCAAAGCCTCGTAATAACCGCTGTCGATGACGAAACGCTTGCATCCGAATTCTAGACGACAATGTGCTGCCAGTGAGTAGAGTGTGACACTGAGACTCGCGAATTCTTAAACGCACCGTAGTTGGGTTTCAGTCGGTCATGGTACTCCTTCGGAGCGTTATCTTGTCTGTACTTATTAAGGACCTGAACACCCGTCAGTTTTGTCTCAGGTCATCGTCTCAGAACCGCGATGATCACCTGCGCGAATTCATCTCGTTTCTTGTTCTTGAGACTAGCACCGCCTATAATCGAAAAATACATTGTTTCGTGCTGGGTAAGAGCGCAGTAAGCATATGATCCTCACATTGTTCGAAAATACTTACTTCAAGGACTATGCTCCAGCGGTATAAGCGCATCAGGAAAGGTGTATATTTGAAGAGCATGCGTCGAAAGGGCGAGATCGGTTTTTTCCACTAAGTATTGGTGAGCATGTCAATCTCGAGGGATCTCGATACGCATTTTTTTTGCAACTTACTGCAGGAAGAATCCAGTTCGGGGTTCTACAGAAGCTAACAACTTGGGTTGTCGGATCTGCAGCAATCATTGGAACAAATTGCGACCTGAAAAATGGTAAGCCGTTGACAGTACGATAACGCGTGCCCAGACAACTCACGCTGAACATCCATTTCCTATGACAGCGACTCGCTTGTTCTGAAGGTCGACGCTGTGATTCCATCGGGCGGAATGGAAGTGTTCACCTTTGAATGACTCATAGATACCCTTGAGCTCTTCAGGGTAGTACGGCACATCAACTACGCCNGTCGCAGAAACGATAGCTTGCGCTTCCTCTGTCCACTTCCTCCCGCTTTGCACATCGTGCAGCTGAACGCAGTACAACTGACGCCGATTGTCCCACGTAGCACCGACGACTTTGGTGTGGAGACGCACATTGCCGACGATGTCGTACTTCTCCGCGAGCCCTTTCCAGTANGCTTTGAGCTCGGGTTGGAATACGTGCGTTTGGTCCCAGTCTGGGTTCAGATCTGTCGAGAGACTNTACCAGTGTGTGTTTATGTCTGATGCGCAGCCCTGTCCATTTCAGCGTGAGCTCCCANACAATACATCTCCCATGCAGATGCCTCACCGGGTATGTGTTCCACTAGGTCATTGAGAGAGGCAGATTGAGTGCTGGTAGACAAAAACAAGGAACTACATTTTGCACTTACATTCCAAGTACCTCCGAGGTCATCTGATTGTTCGTAAATCTATGCATGGAATCATTTTCGCCGTTCAGCATATGAATCGCGCGTGCACACATGATAAGCTCACCGTAAAGTTGGTGAACTGCAGCTTCTTCTTGAGAGACATCGCAGTCATAATTCCTCCTAGGCTGAACGACGGAAGCATTGAAATCAGATACTGAACTTACGATAGATCAGCGACACGACTCACCCTCCACCGATAATGATGACCCTTGGCAGANTCGACATTGCAGATTTTTTCGTGGCGGAAGGCATGACGAGGAGCAATCAGTGGTAGGACACAGAGTGACGGTTCTATGTAATAGGTATCCTTTTCGTTCGGGGGCGTTCTTATACATGAATGCCCTCGAATCCNCCATGCATTCTGTCAACANATTGATGCTTGGCATATCAGAGTGTGGAGACTCGGAGACTGCGGCGAGTATTCTTCAGGGCCATGGAAACACGTTGCGGTAGTAGAAGAGTGAATGTAGTAGATNTTCATCCAAATTCANNGCCGGACTCACATTCTGAGTCGGAGAGGCAACAAATTTGACAGCTGCTCGTGAAATCAGGCAATAGTATTGCTCGATTCAAGTAGTCCGAACGCACATTCTTAGAANCCATAACTTGAGCACGTAATCTTGCTGTTGCGATGGGTGGGAGTGGCATCATTGGAGTATCCGGATAACAACAGAGTTGCTTTCTGCAGTATCCGACGCCACTACATACTTCATGTTAGTNGTTCAGTGGAAAGTCACGGTAACTCCTTGATCCGAGTCGGGAACACAACTTACATTCGATCTTCGGATATATTGACANCGTTAGCAACATCGGTTGCTATGAATCTGTGGTATCCTGCTCGTACAAAAGCTACAATTTCAGTCGGTGAACATCCACTGTCTATGGCACACTCACTGCAGCTGGCCCCGGCAGGCTAATGGTAAAATNGAATAGAACCAACTCGCACCTCGAGGTNTTCATATTNTATGTAGCGCAAGTGTAACTACATCTGCCATNTTTATAGTCAGATGCACGTTAGACACGCCACAGCTGTCTGCTTGATTTGACCTAATTGAATTTGAATGTTTCGGATTCGTGAAACACACTGGCAACTTGCAGTTCTTCGAAGTGGCGCCTGAGTGAGATGCCGTCACAGTGCCGANGGCGTCCGTTATCAATGATTGCGTAATCTGACCCTGTCCTGGGGCAAAGCGTCNGNGNCGACNTGACTNNCGAAGNNNTNNACNTTTNNNNTGA
>SGPM01000144.1:0-18161 GCA_004802725.1 Antrodiella citrinella | reverse complement strand
CTCNGANACCCTCGTATTGGCCGCGCTGGACCTAGTCGACCGTGAAAACGGTGAGTACAATGGGACTTTCGGACCTGCTAGTACCACCTTATCGATCCATTTGCCTCCTGCTAGTGATAAGAATCTCTACTGCGTGGGGATACTCGCACTTTCAAGTCTTAGGCTCGACGGCTACATATACCGTCTTCCCGGGTGCATCTGCGTCGGCCGAAATGCAAGACGCGTCTCCAGCGTTTTGCACTTGTCCAGCCTACGCGTATTCTGTCTTGTTGTCTGGTTCAGAACTCATGGTGAGTGGACCAACACGTCAGGCCTTTTCCCTGGAACTTATAGATTCGTGTAGTGTAAACATGTTCTTGCCGCTGCTATATCTCTCAGAATTTCCGCTTGTGTTGAGCGAAATGTGAAGAAGAACGACCTGGCCGATGTCGCTATCAGACAATGCTCGTGAGCGTTCATAAGGTCCGTCTATTTTTGTAAGTCGGTACGATGCATGCGAGATAACATTTCTTGTCAAAGCGAGCACCCCGTTTCGAGTCGAAATTGGGGCTATAAGCGGGCTATAACAACGTAAAGCCGTACTACGCACTCTACGGTCTCTTTGTACGAGACGGAGAGGTTGGGCAAAAACGGGATAAAGGTCTTTCGGTTTCAATGTCAATGCACGTGTCTTCGGTCTTGCCCTTCACATTAATTTCGAGCGACCAGTAGAGAGCATCCTATTCAACGTTCTTCTGGCTGGATTTCCCCGCTGATACGCTGCAAGCAGGGTACGTCTTTGCTCCAAGATCCCGTCGTCTAAAATCTGTTACATATTGCATTCCGATATACCATTTCTGTAGGCTACAGGGCTTCTATGTGCAAGCGTAGAGTAGCCTGAGTGGAGGCGCGGTGCCCTACGGTGGCCGCCATAGCACGACGCCCCATGACCTTTACTATGAGGTTGACGTAGTTGATTGTGCGCGTTCGCATGCGTCTGGCATCGCTATAAAACGTCGGTCCCGCTGTCAGAGTCACAGTCTCGTTTCGCTACCGATACAATACTGATAACCAATTAGTTGGTGCACCGTCCATACAAGGCTTGTTATGTTTCGGTACCGTCTCATCAAACCGCGAGAGCTGACCGCTGACCAATTACGTTTACCACTATAGCACCGTGGGGAGCTTACGAAGGTGTGTATCGGCAAAATGTCGGAAAGCAGTAGGCGTGTATTCATGAACGTCCCTTCAAGTTGGACTGATATGTGTTTGCCCGTGTCCATATCGACTGAACCGACGCTCTTCTTTCAGGATTGCAATCTGAGCGCGGTACCGATGGACGTGCCCATACAACGGGTGCAGGACACCAAAACCTGGACTTGCTTGGACTATAAAGAGGATGTGGATCGCGGCGGATAATTCACCACCAACCTCACCACCAGCAGTACCAACCTAGTACCCACCTTACCATCGACAGCCCCACCTATCAACAAGATGAACTACTCCCAAGAAACCCTCGTCGATCCCACCCTCCTCGCACACCAATATCAAGACGATCTTACAGTCCTCGAATTCTCCTCCGACAACATGACGAACACCAAGATCTCTGTGCGCGGCAAGCGTTACCTTTCGTACGTCGTCGAATCCAACCGAGACAACACGAGGACCAGCGTGTACCGCGTCGAATACCAGTCGGAACGTACCCTGGTGGCGACGATTGACAGGGGAAACGTCTTCCCTGACAAGATCACCCTGGATGGTGCCACCATCCGTCTGTCGCAGTGGTTGAGGACACCCACATTGTCCGAATTGTAAGTCCTCGGACGTCGATTTTGTATTGACGTTGCTGAGGTTCGCGTCTCTCAGTCCTGCAAAGATGCATGTTGGTGGCGTAGATTATGTCTGGAAGAAGAACCTCGTCGATCAACTGCGTGTACGCGCATTCAGGGTTATGTGTGGGGCCTTCTTACTGAGGTATATTCTTCACAGATGGTCGCGCGAGACGAACCTGCTACACCTCTCGCTTGGTTCTGTCGATCACGGTATCAGACCGTGGACAAGCACGATGTCTACCACCCTGCGACTCTATTCATTACGAAAGATGCGGATGAAGTCCGAGAATCTGTTCTTGTTGCTTGTGTTATCCTTGAGCACAAGATCAGGTTGCGGGCGAAGGCCTATGGCGTCACCATGGTTGCAGACGCAATGCGGAGACCATCGCATAGTTATTGAGTCTGGACATTATTTTTCTCAGTGAGTCAAACTGGCTTCCTTACGCTGACATGTACTGACTGAGATTCAGGATCATCACAAGCAGTTGACACCCCTACAAGCCGCAGGATTCTGCCAACATTTCCAGGACGTCTCTTTACCTTGGGCATAGTTTTATGGTTTTCCTCTCGTAACCCTACAGTGTAGTGAGCGTTCTAATCATGAATTCTGTACACATACGAGCTACAGCCAGTACTATAGGCGTTTGTCGTCTTTCCTACGCTTCTGCGTTGAGTTTATGACGGGAATTGCCGAATAACATATACCTCGCCGTGTCCTGATCCTGAGTCGTCCACTTTAGGCGATTATCGACACTGACTCTCAGGCATTCGTCCTGTTGCTGCGGACCATGGGTCACCTGAGCACTCGTGGTAAGTAGCAAAATTGTCTGCTATAATAACTACACTAGGGCTTGGCACTGGGCGCACTCTTCTTCGTCGCGCCCACCATGGACACCCAGCTCACCCTCGTCGACGTCGACGCGCCGCTACCCGACCGCCATGCCCGAACCGTCCTCACCTTTAGTCGCGACAGTCTCCTCAACACCACTCTCCGCATTCGCGGGTCCGAACACGTCGTCTACGTCATAAAGACCAATGCCACCTCGAGTCGGACGGTGGTGAACAGGATGATTCCTGGGAGCGAGCAGGCCGTTGTGCAGGCCGTGCGGATCGACAGGAATGAACTGTTGCCGGACAAAGTCACGTTTGAGGGGTTTCCGGTGATAAAGATGAAGGATTGGTTGAAGAAACGGAGCTTCAAGGACCCGAGGTGCGTGTTTACTATCCATCTCGGCATCCGACAGGTGCTGATCTTACTGCGTCTAGAGCTCAGAATCGGGATGAAGCAACACAGTACATTTGGAAGCCGACGAATCTGAGGGAGATTGCGGTTCGTCTCTGTACTTTCTGTATACGATCCAGACCTTGACAGGACCTATAGTTGTACATTGAGGATATGCCTTTCCTGCCCGTCGCATGGTTCCGGGCCTCCGTCCCTGGCGTTGAATCTGCTTCACTATCACTCCAAGCTGAAGCGGAGCCGATACAGGATGCCATTCTTGCCTCGCTGATCGTCGTCGAACAGAAATATCGAGTTCGGAGCAAGCGGAGCGCTACAAACTTTCCAAATCGGATGCCGGTCTTGCCCATGTAAATTCTCTTTACACTCGGAGTTGGAGGTGGTGGTGGGGTTGGTTCCGCATTCGCACCGTATGGAAGGTGTATGTTCTAGCATGAATTGATCGTTGCAAGGTTCGTTTGTCTTGGTATTGTGCTCTGTGACTATTGTTTTTGACATTCTCACAACTGTCATGAGGGGACGTGGTCGACCGGAAGTATTCAAGTTGTATTCGAGCATCAGTACTCACATAGTCGCTGGTCAGGAACAAATAGATTCAATGTATCATTAGATGCTACCTTGCAAAGGTCAAGATACGAGAGGCTTCACCTTCGGCCCTACACACACTTGAACGTTGATGTCGTCCGAGCCGACCTTCTCACCAATCCCACTCTGCCATCTGGCATCCTAGTATCAAGAAGCAGACGTATACATGTGTCTAGACGCGAACTGTTAACCATTCCATCAGCATTGTGCTCGAGATCTTCACATGGTTTCGTTTGTCGCCTCGCTGGTGTCGTTCTACGCCGTTCTGTGTGCGCGGAAACCATCGCGACGTCGTTCTGCTGTTTGATTATCGCGAGGTGCGGGTCTACTGGTCATACTGAGGCAGATCTTCTCATGTTTTGTGCAGTTATAGGGTCGAGAACATTCGTTAGCTGTGTTGTTCATACCTGCCGCGGCGGGAATGTGTTCAAAATAAGCTGGCTCGTTCACATTCTCGGTCTACGCCACTCTGCTCCCTCGTTCTCATTTGTCGCCAGGCCCACACACCCGTCGTGTCAGGCGTTCATCGTTCATCACGTAACAGGTTCGTCCGCCTGGTGGAACTGTGAGCGTACATGGCTTCCAGCCAATCTTGCAACGCATAACACCGTCTCACCCGCGAGACGGATCCAGTTGAAGCTGTCTTTAAGTGCTGTCAATGCCAGTTCTGAAGTTCTTAAAGCTGACGAGTCTTATTCAGACAGATGCTGCCATTCGCACACTGCGTTCTCTGCGGATCCGTAGGGCTATAAAAGACTAGCACCTCGTCCCTAGGACGTTTCCTTGCGGGTCTCACTCACTCAGCAAAACCACTTGAACAGCAACTTCAACGTCATCTGCACCCACAAGGTTCAGAATGCTCGTCCCCACGGCAGCGTTCGTAGGAGCCCTCGCGCTCCCGCTCATCTTCTCCTTCTCCGTGGCACGCGTCGTGGACGTGGGCGCGCAGAAAAGGATCCAGGACCAGTGCTGCCCGACGGACAACTTTGGCGAAACGGGTGTCTTGATCAACACGTTCGCGTTCTTCACGTGCGCGTACCCGGCCGGCGCGTGTGATTGGGACTCTGTCGTACGTCGTCCTACTCCAACCTTTCTACTCTCCTTCTTACCTCTTCTTCTCTTCTTTTCCGTCGTTACTTCCGTTCATCTGTTCACTTATCCGTCGACCTCATCGACTTATGCTCACATCGCCGTGCTCACTTAGAACGGCCAACTGGAGAACACCGCCCAACAAAACTGTCCCGAGTTCGTGACGTGCGAGGACACGTGCGACTGCCCAGTGGACCTTACCGGGGCGCCGGGCAAACTGATCACGATGGAGAGCGAGGGGATCCAGTGTGCGTATGCGGGTGGCGCGTGTACGTTCAGCGAGGTGCGTTTTTGGCTTTCCACTGGGACTCATAGGGTACTGACGCGTATGTTTTGCGTTTCAGGATGGAGGGCTGTTCAACGCGACGGGGCAGACGAACTGTCCGCAGGTCAACAATTGCGTCGACAGCACGTAAAAACAAAACTGGGCACGAGGTGGAAAGGGGGGGAACGTAGATCTCTCATGTACTATGGTCGACCGTTGATTCGGGATTGCAAGATCTTTACGCATCATCGTCATGACAGATTCGAGGGTCGAGATACACCACTGGCATGCCTACCCTACAAGAGAAGCCTCGTGGCAGAGTAGCTTTAGTACGGAACGATTGTCTTCCGCACCGAGGTCACCCAAGGAGACTAACAGAGTGGCGTACGATCTGAATCACACCCACTGTCCCGTCGTCAAGTCCTCTGGCTTAGTTGTCACCGCAGACTGAGACGTCCACTCAGACACTCATGACACTCCTGATCCCAAGCTCGTCGGTCTTGACAGTGCACGCACACACCATCACCCCCGACCCGGAAATGACAAGCAAGCGATCACACTGCTTGATTTCTTGATTCTGACCTCGAGTTTTGATAGCTTTATGATCGTGGTTACTTCGCAACTCGTTTTCCGAGGTATTATATCACGAAATAGTGCGTTTCAAGTTCGAGAGTGGCGCATCGACCTGCATCGACCGTCGACGTCGCAGGTACAGGTGTACTTGGCACTTAGCGCGTTATCGGGGCGCATGATCGATCACACCGGGATCCGGCTCCCGGTCCCTGCCGGTCCCGCAAGGACGAACAATGTGAGAGAACTTGCAGAGAACAGAAGAAACTTCATTACTGAGTAGCATTACACATGTATACAGAACGAGATTTCAACTAGGGACGAGAGTTTAATGCGGGGATGATGACTTGTACAATGTGAGAAGAGAGGATGCAGGGAGAAGAATAAGAGAGGAAAAGAGACGAGTGACATGAGACAACAATGGGATACTAGAGTTTGTTCGCAAGGTTCCATCATCATTACAGACCAAGAGGAAGGGTCTATCCAAGGAACCAGTGAAATCGTAAAATGCGTGTATAAGCATCAGGAAAGTGATGTGGGTTTTGTGTGCGCGCGACGACCTCAACATTCGACTTCGACCATCCTCGACAGCCCGCTCTTCACATACGTCCGGCTCTCCCCGCATCCGATGGGCCGTCTGCGCATGGGCCGCCCGCAGCCTCGGTTGAGCAGGACGCTCGCCACGAGCTTCGCCGCTCGTCGGTCGGCCGGTGGTGGTACGGCCGGTTGCACAGGTGTCCAGCCTTTCGCCTCCGCGATCTGAGTGCGGGACTGAATAGAGCGACTGCGCCTGGGCGGCGGAAGAGAGACGACGACGTAATCGTCCTGCGCCAGCGAGTCCATGAACGGATCCTCGACCTCTGGGATCTGGATCACCTGGAGTGCAGGGGGCGGCGGGGCAGGTCGTCGTGTGACGACGGGAGCTGACAGAACGTTCGAGCTCCGTGGGCGGCTGTACTGCGTCGAACGGCTGTACGGAGTGCGGTTTGCGAGGATGGAGAGCGACTCGGCGCGAGAGTGTTGGGGAGGATAGGTGATGTTGGGTAAGGATGTGAAGGACGACGCCTGTGCTGCTGAGATGCTGTGTGCGACGGAGGAGAAGCTTGGGCTCCCGAACGAGCCGTGAATGGTGCGGATGGTGTGCGAGGGAACTGCGACGGCCATGATAGTGGTAGATTACAATGTGAAGTTGCGAGATAATATGTTAGAGAGAATAAAATAGTGCGATGAGAAGTTGGGCCGGACGAGGTTGAGGAGGAAGTTGAGATGAATTGGGGTGTTTATATCTGCTCCAGCGCTTCGGCCGTACCTGGGCCGCTTCGGGACAGGGATGCCCCGCATTAAGTAGGCCGATCGGGATTCTAACCTAATCTGGCAGTTTCTCACACTTCGTGATTGGCCAGACCCCGACAGACCGGCCGTTTCCAGTGATGCGCTTCCGGCGAACATCCGGATGCTGTACAACACTCACCATTTTGGGAGGAAGACATGATGGCCATGGTTCCGTATCCAGCAACAGCGTCGTCGACAACGCTGTGATGGTACATGCTGTCAATGTTACCCGGCGTACATGAGCGCGGCTTATCGAACAATAAACATCGCTACCATTGTTTTATGGCTCTTGTTCTTTCATTTACTTCCCCACGAGCGATGCAGGAGTGCAAGGTCAGCTGTCCACGTTCTCTTCTTCTTCTTTGCAAAATCTTGTCTACTCACAGTGCCTTGCTTCGAAGATGTCACAGCACAGAAGCATTCTGACGAGGCGGGAACAATGAAACTGGCTCATAGACCTCCGTCACCGGCCTCGTCACCTGCACGTTACAGTTCCAAGCTCGGAGAGCCATGGCAACGACTCATCGTTTGTATGAGGACAACGACTTTCCTTCTGGTTGCCGCGATTAGCGAGGGTGCGCAGTATCATTGTCTGCTTCCTCAAGGGTTCGACATTGTCTGCATCTGCCCGCAAAGCCGAACCTGAGGGAGCCAATGCGCACAGGCAAGATGCGGTGGAAGGGCGGCCTCTTTCAACGGTGAGCATCTCTGCATGGAAATGTCTCTCCAGACATCTGTTCGCTGAATCCAGAAGCTCCAGATAACTGTAGCAGACATCACACAGAAGCTGGACTCGGGGTTTGTTCCTCAGGGTTCGATAGACCCTTAAATTCAAAGAAGGTTGACCGTGGCCCCCAGAAGTAATGTTATGGTACGTTGCAATTTATGGCAATACAGTTCGTCCTCTTCCGAGTTCTCCCCGTTCTTGGCACATCGTCCCGGTTTTCATCGCTATTCGCTATCCTAAAAGCCTCCTCTGCTTCTCGTCCGAGTGCAGCCTGTGCAGGCCCACTGCTTCGTCCTCAGGCTGAGGAGCTTAGCCGTCGACCATCGCCTCTGATAACAGAGCACAGACTCGAGAGCACACATTGTTCTGGGATCAAAGTCGTCGTCCACTTACGATAGCGTATCGTTCTACATAACTTACGCGCATGCACCGCTGCCAGGTGTGGCATTGACAGATTGGCGATGCCCTTATCATGCCCACCAGCTCCGAGGGTCCATGACGCAACGCCTAGGAACAAACACCATTCTGGACGTACACATAGATCCGGATCCGCGCACGCCAGTGGAAGAACTTTGTCCTCAGCCCACCGATGACGGGAACCGCATGTCCATGTGGCAAGCAAATCTACTCGTCGGTGGGTGGGAACAAACCATGTCTGACCGAACTCTCGCCCAACTCTCGCCCCAGGGTTCGGTTCGGTGCCTAAAGAAGCGTCGCCGGCGGTCGAGGACACTGGCAGTCCGCAGAGCTTATTGGTGCCGGCGGGTTAATCGCTCCACACGTGCTTTTGAGTGGGAGGTCGCCGTGTAGCGAGTCGAATCTAGGTCACCGATCGTCGGCATATTTGGGTTACTCAGCATTAATATTGTGATTGTGGTCTAGTCCCGACTGTCTCCAGGTCGTGCGACGTGTTCCGATGTTGACGTTCTGGTCGGTTCGCTGAGGATGACGTCGGTCCCCGTCACACGGCCCGGGCGCTGTCTATCTACCTATTAGGACAGCCGACATGCATGGTGTCCTTCCTCTGCAAAGTGATTACCAGTCGCTTTCGCGTCATGCGTGTGGTCGTCGTCCCCATTCCTCTGTCGCTTCGTCCCTCACTGCCAGCCCGCTTCCATTCTACGCCTCCCAGGACCCACAAACCCTGGTGACAGCTGCTCTCTTAGCTCACGTACCTGACGATCCACGCGATCGAGTGGTACGCTCTCCCATATATCCTTACGTGTATACCCCTCGATCGTTGGCAAGAGTTGTTTGACGTAGATTGAACTCCCGATCGCATCTCAGAAGGATCGTCGGTGTGGTGTGGCGGCAGGCGTGCCTCAAAGAATCGGGCGATGCGTATTGTATTGTGACGACGTCGGTATGTACAATGATTGATGGTGCATGGTGATTAAGAGAGCATGAGGGTACTTCAATAAGACTACACACGAATCAAGAAAAGAATGAACGAAAGACAAGGTACATGCGACAAAGGTGGCTGGCAGTTGTGACGCCGGATGTAAACATAGTCATGGGACGTTGCGCCATGTGCGCACCCTAACAAGATGCGGGAAGCACAAGAAAAGCCAAGATAATGCAAACCACACTATCCCAACGTCCGTATATCAGATTTTGACCTCTCAGACCCCGACGGACTCCCCGCCTTCAGCCCGCTATCGCCGTCCGACACCGGGGCGGCAGTACTGCTGACTTGGTATTGACTCTCCACATCCTGCAAACACAGAACGCAGTGAGTAAGAGGATATTAGCATGAAATGAGACGGAGACGTACGTTTTGTCCGAAGGGCGAGCTCGTGACCCACGCGACGCTCGTCAGCCTGTCATTGCTGCTGTTCACATTCTCCGCGATTGTCGCTCTGCCATTCCTGCTCAAAGCCCAGTCCAGTCGGGGTACACCAGATATGTGGTATTAGGACTCACAAGGTCACAAAGAGAGAGATGACGTAGAGTTTCCCCAGGATGGCTTGGAACATCAGGTCCCACCAGTTTTCGTTAACCTATACCCAACACCGTCATACACCATTGCGGACTCGAAAGCTAAGACATACCATAGTCAGGTAAGTCACGACCGCGATGATAGCACACGCGCATGGCGGCACCGCTGCTTCCCAAATCAATATGACGAGCTGTCGCATTACCTGCAACATTGAAGTCAGTAAAAATGGTGAAATTAGGGATGGTGAAGGAGATGGACGTACGCGATGAACTCGTGACGAGTATACGTTCGCTTTAGCTTTTGATAGATAGACTAGTAAGATGATGGTAATGGCGACGTCGAGAACTAATCAAGTCAAATCTTATGAGAACATAGACAGGTGGGGGAGTATTAGGATCGGCTCACCGGCTGAGGACGTTAACGCAAGAATGACTACGCCAAGTCTCAGAAAAAGACGACTGCTTCGAGTGAGGAGATACTTACAGGCGACGTTTGGCTGATTACAAGATGAGTTACGAATGATATATTGCAAGAGATATAGGACTCACAGGTATCTTCGGGAGCGTGCTCAGATCCTGCACCAGGACGGAGAATTTCATGGACAATGTAATGATCGTGGTGACAATGTTGGAGGCTACCGATGTCAAGAGCACCAGCGACAAAGATATCTGCCTTCGATGTCAGAGAGGGGTTCCGAAGGCACGGAGAACGACGGACCAGTGTGAACCAGTCTTTATGGGTGACCTAGTCATACGTGGTCAGATTCATATGATCCCGGGACGAGGAAGGGCGGGTTCGCGACTTACATGCCAACATCGCCAGATGAAGAACGCTTGTATGGGTGATGCCATCAAAGCCGTCTACCAAGCGTTCTTGAGTATCACGACGTGATCTAAACAGAGAATGCACGCACCACCACAGGGGATATCTTGTCCACCCACATGAACGTCGTCACCAACGACTACCCAAAGCTGCACCCTGAGCCCTCATCCAAAATCAAAGACTACGAGCACATACCCAATCGCCGTACCCCGTGACATGGCTCAACCAAAAATCGTAGAACGTCGTTGATGTCTGAAAGCTAACAAGAGTAAGATATTTCAGCAAAGCATTATGAAGTATGTTTCTCACAAAGCCACCAGGGTAACGAACGTAACGATCGCCCGTATCGTCGCATTATCCAGCTCTTGCCGTGACCAAAACGTGAACGACTGGTTGATAATAATACCCGTTTCAATCCCTTGAATGAGCAACCCGAGAACCACCGGCCCAATGAAGGGTGTAGGGTGCTCTTGCGGAAACGACAAGGGAGACGGAGACTCGGACGACATGATGGTGTGGGTGTACTTCCAACGGGGCGCAACGACGGGCAGACTCGAGCATTGACGACGAGGCGGACTTCCGTGCTCTTTTATAAGTACTACGTCCGGCGTGTCGTTTCCCAGCCTCAGGACAGGACACCAACGCCTTAAAATGGACGCGTTCGATCGATCTAGGCGTGGAGAAGGGACTTGACGTCTGCGAGAACAAAAGGACGACAGCAGAGATAGAAGGTGCAGTCCACGGGTTTTTTATGTTACGGCAGCGTCACTGCGAACGAATCGTTCAGTTTCTTCCTTCAAGCCTTCGAGTTGCCTTCTACTTATACAGAACCCATGAGTTCCAGTTACTAGTCGTCTGGCAACCATAAAAAATCCGGAACTTACACTCGGAGCTCCTTGACAGCGCGAACAGAATGGCACACGGACGAACGTCAAATGAATGGGAAGAACGAACAAGTGGAACGTCTGTGAACGTCTCGTCCAGTGTTATAATAAAGCCCTCGCATCACCCGGCGTCAATTCATCAATTGAAATAGCGGAACGCGTTCTAGAATCTACGCAGCAACAGTCTGACCACTCTGCACGACTTCGAGAATCGAATACGTTTATCCTTGAGTTTCGTCTTGTATCAAGGCTCAGCCAACTTGAAAGTTAGTAGGATCGCACAACTTATCTGCCAGTGGCGCAGAGCCAGCATACACTCGCATACGGCAGAGTACCGTGACGCAGAGTACGGAATGCCATACGCATTTACGAACAAAGACAAACGTGATGTCAGAGCGTAGCGGGTGTGGTTAGATTCTGATGAGTGACGTCCCGCGACGGAGATGAGCGCAAGCCAATCACATCTCTGTCTTGAAGCCAAAATTCGGTTGAGACAGTGATTGCGGCAAACAGTGCACTCCATCGTCGGCGCACCCGACTCGGTGCTTTTCTGCATGTCAGGTTCGCAAGCAACGTTTTGCAACTCCAAAGCACTCGGGGTGGGTAAAAGAGTGCGTGAACACCACGCTGAGAGCAGTGAGACAAAGGCATCCCAGCGAGGAAAGCTTTTCATCTCGTTTGAATGGAAGCATGCGCTTCTGGGCTCTGCACTCAATCTAAATTGAACGTCGGCTGCGGGAAGAAGGTACGATTGAGTAAGACGCATTTATTGAGACCGTCCTGACCCATAGTGTGCGCCACATTATCCGAATGTACCCATACGATCGATATCGCAACATCCACCAGTAGCTGCTGACTGAGGAGAAGGGCTTGTGGCGA
Source organism: Antrodiella citrinella (assembly GCA_004802725.1). NCBI lineage: Eukaryota > Fungi > Basidiomycota > Agaricomycetes > Polyporales > Steccherinaceae > Antrodiella > Antrodiella citrinella. Next base: position 6,018 of record SGPM01000144.1, on the reverse strand, counting down.
TAGCGAAGAAAATTTCAAAATTTGGGTTGTGATCCAACTCGAACGACCTACGCGGATCTCCAAACGCACGCTCTGGACTGAGGGAAAGGGTAGGCGGTCACGAGGAGGATTAGCCTCATTCTAGCTACTGTAATGACATATAGCTTCAGAGACACTTCACACAAAGGCCGTCATGAGCCTCGTGAACAGTTGTTCATCTGTACATATGTACGCAAAGCGTCCCGAGAATGTGAAGGGCTCCTTCCCTGCTATCCAGAAGCCAGCGCGGACAGCGCCCATAGCCAAATTATTCACGTCCTTCCTCTTCACTGAAGGTGACGACTAAGACCATAATATCCCTATACGAGGTCAGCTGTAAGCGTCATATAGACTTCCACAAATTGATTCACGGGCTCACCGACACTTCTCAGGAGCACCAGTGGCATTGCCTTCGTCCAAGTGACGAAGAGCAGACTGCGTTAGGTCGCTTGCAGCGTTGGAAGCGTCTGCAGAGTGGCCATAGATGGGCGGCTCGGGACTCATCGGAGTGACAAGACCCGGGAACCACGCAAGCGGGTTGAGCCAGAAGTTTGAAACGACACCAGAACTTTCCGTGCGTCGCGGATTTCCCTGCTCCTCCCACCGCTCGATAGTCTGGGTGACTTCCGCGTCGGTGATGTTGCACCACAGAGAATTGGTGCCCAGGATGAGACGATCCCCCGGTTGGATAGTAAAAGAGGCGGTGGTTGGCGTTACCGCCGATGAGACTGATGCGTCGGACGCCGGAATGAGACTCTCATCACTTTGATCTTGAGAAGATGCGACGTTTCGATGATCGTCCGAGAGTACGGGGAGCAGAGAGTAAGAGGCAGATCCTCCGACATTGCGCATTCGCCTGGCGAGGATGGCTTTGAGACAGTGCGCAGTACTCGCGACGTGGAGCTGGCGAGAATGCGAATCATAAAAAAATACCAACTTTCCAGAAGGTGAAGCAGTGCTTGGGCTGGTCGTGCTAGTCAACAGGATGCTCGGTTCATTCGCAACGTCATTTTCCAGGCTGCAGAAAGTGTCGGACATAGTCTTCTCAACCTCATTGGATGGTATGGGAGTCGATTCTCCGGGGATATGGAGCCTGGAGGAGTACAAGTCGGCGAGAGCACCGACCACCGCTGGAAGCAGCTTGCTCCCATACCAAGCCTCTTCTGTGCTTCTCTCATGGTTTTCAATGAAGGCAAACAGAGACCAGAATCCGTCCGGAAATGGAACGATCGCCTCTTTGTGATTCCCTACTGCATCCTCCCTAAACAGAAGAAATTGAGCATCCAGAAGTAGAGTCCATAGAGATGGATACACAACCTTCCAGCCACTTTGGCAAGATCGTGTCGAGCAATCCCAGTCTCTTCACTGGGAAGGTTAGACTCCTCAAGAATGCGCAGCACTCGACGGTCCCCACTGGGTCCAAAATAAGCTTGATGGTGTACACTTGATGTGCGGAGTCGCGAGACGGGTCTTGCCAGTGCGTCTTGAACACCCCTCCCATCGCTGTCGAGATGTACGGCTTTGGTGAGGTATAGGAAACCACCAGCAGTGGTGGCAAGGCCTGATAAAAGTAGACCTGGTCGATACGGACGTAAGGCGTACCGAGACCACATCCACCTCTTTCTCGGAGATTCTGCCCAAAGTCATTAGTATAAGTAAACCACGGTAATAATTTTGGATATGAAGTGAAGCACCTGAGATAAAATGCAGATTTGGTTGGTAATGTCGAGTTTGAGGAGAGTTTGGCTCAGGCGCCTGTGGTCAATTGGGAGCGAGAAAGTTCGGTCCGGGGCTCCGGGGTGTCCACGACACGCAACTCTCAGGGATTTCGACTCTCAAAGTCAACTTCAACATTGCATTGAATGGTCAACCATTTTGCGTAAAAAGTTCAGACTGATGTAAACAATAGACTACTGTGCACTAGAACGGGATCAATTACGAGTGAATGCATATATAGGCCTGAACGGAATGCGATTTGCTTGAGGCACTATGAGGTGCGCGTAGTATACGAAAGCCAGAGTAAGACAGCAAAATCGATGGGATGAGTAGATATGTAAGGATTCATTGGGCATAGGCAAGATAAAAGTCGGCGTTGGTTGCGCGAACTAAGCTATCCAACCCAGCGCAAGGGAAGTGACGATAGACGATACCAAGTTGACCTTAAGCAACGTCGCATAAGCTCATCGAATCGTATAAGCTGTACAAAACGGCGTTCACCTGATTGTTTGTGAGAATGTCAAGACCACTGATAATTTGAACTTCGGTCTCCTTCACAGGAGATGATGACTCGTCTGTCATAATGCGATTCGTCTTTGACGAGAACTTGGTTCGCTGGATAGTAGCTCCTAAGAAGGAGTCAAGCTGGAAGTGTGTTAAGGTCATGGACGGGTGATGTTACGACGCAATGCTTACCAACGATCCGATTAGCCCTGCAAACGCGCCCCATCCAATGAGTTGGATCAAGCCTGACATGTCTTGCCGGCACGCAGAGCTCTCAATATAAAGAGTCACCGCAAGAGTCAAACCCATGACAAGACCTCCAGCAACGGAGGCGACGGTTCCTACGACGGAAACGCCCCCGTTAGTACCCGGAGGTACAACTGCGCCAGTGGTGATGAGGCGTGGCGGAGACTTGGACAGGATACCAAGCTCTGAAGCCAGGGTATCTCCTAAGCAGCAAGAGAAATGTCTACCCAATGACATGATTCACAAATGGTCTCCACTGGCATAAGCAAAAGAGAATAACGCACCCCAGAGCAATGAATACCAACGCACGACTCCAGCTTCCCGACGAAGATGATGAGATAGCGCACCATTCTGCGGAGTCGTAAGCCATGCTATGGGGTACGAGACCAGACAGCAGTGTCGACACTGGTGACTCCGTCACATACGACGCCGTCCACAACACGCTGGCCACGAAAGCGGAGAATGAGTTGCAAAGGACTTGCGCAGAATTCCGATAACCTGCTTCCTGGTGACCTTCCTCCAGTCGCGCCTTCGACTCTTTCCCCACTTTGGTCGCTTTGGATCCAACGAGATAGAATATAATTAGGGACACTCCGAAGGACCTCAGCGGGACCGCCATCATCAGAAACCCGACAATGAAGGCGGTGATTCCTCCGGACGGCGAGAGTGAACGTTTGCGCGTTCCACTAATGCCTAGGTAGGCAGCGAGAAGGAATTCAATCCATGGGTAGTTCACCATTGAGACGCAGAAAAGTGTTTGGATATACAGATCTTGGTGTGCTAAGACATGACGAACTTCCAGTTCAAGCCGCCGTCTCCTGGCGTCAAATACACGATCGGCGTCTTCGTAGGGTAGGGGTATAAGAAACAAAGGCAACACACAACACGAAACTATGTAAGTATGTCAGGATATATGGCGCAAATACAGAAAAATGGCTACAAGAATTTAAAGAGGGAAAGTGCCATAACTGTCGCACTCGTAAGGGAACCGGCGGCCCAGAGTGCCATCGAGATATCTGCACCAAGACTAGCGCCATTCTGCTTATTGTTCGAACTACCGGTAGAATTCGACGAAGTGGTATTAACCGTGACGAGGTCTGCGAAAGGTTGATTCCAGAGGAAGGAAGCATCCGAGGAGTAGTTACCACTGTGTGAAAACAACCATTTGGCGTAGGTCCCGTTGGGATCGCCATAGATCGAGCCAATGGCATTAACAAGAGCATAGATCTCATCCGGAGGCTCACTACCGGGAGCTTGAGCCATGGCGAAATCGCATGCGTCCTTGATGGTGGCACCAGACTTGGTGGTGAGGTTCCACGCATCGTAAGCTAGAAATTCGGCGATACGTCCATTTGTCTGAACAAGATGATGAGCTCGTACGCATTGACCCACACTAAATGTACTGGGAACTCACAATCATGGCCGCTAGATTATACGCACGGTAGTGATATGGATGTGTTCGAACAGATTCAAACGGCTGTCATGGAGTCAGTGTACATATGTGAGACCGCTTCACTGCGTTCTCACCTGATCCCCGTTCGTCGCAATCTGGCCTTTATAGATACCGGTGAAATATTTTTGGATCGTTTGATTAGCACCACTCATGTTTCCTACAAGGATCTGAAGCGATGCCAGCTGGTTGAAATAGAAAGAACCATGGTTGCTGTGCGTCCACGTGAGATTGCAGTCTGGCGATATGTGACCTGTTCACTCACTTGAGAGAATCCTCCTCCTCAACGGCAATCTTAGCAGTCTGCAACCACGGGAGGTAGGAATTGGTCCAGTTGACGAAACCGGCGTCAAGAGCAGCAGTCCATTCAGGAGCCTTGCCGTCACGAAGGATGAGCACCGAAGGAACTATCTTGGCTACCGACTTCAGATCTCTGGAAAGATCGTTCAGCAAGAGCGCACATGTTACAACCCAGAACGACGTACAAAAGTCCTGTATGAGTACCTATCTGGCCAGTAGGACCGCGTTCCATTTGTGCGTAGTTGAGATTGGGGTTCATGCCGGTGTCGGGGTTGATGAACCAAGTGTCAATAAAGCGAGCGACATTGGCGGAATACACGGAAGAGCCGTTGATCGCCCATGCAAGTGAGTTGTAGAGCACGGCATCGCTCAGATCCCCAAAGTTGCCTATGTCGTTCAAACCAGAGGTGCGGACGTCAGGATTAAATTGCCCATCGCGGTCAACGTACGGGCATGTCGTCCAAACTAATGGAAGGTTAGTGCATCCGGGATGTAAAAGCTGCTAGAAATACCGTCCTCACTTTCTTCCGGAGTCAACGCGGTCGTGTTCCCAACTTTGGAGCAATCTGGCCAAAAGCTGCAGTACCAAATCCCATTCAGGCTCCGAATGTGGAAACAGAACATTTCTACGCACTATGGGGCCCAGCTCATGTAGTCATGTTTATCGCCGGAAGGGGGGACGATAGTTTTGTTTGTAACACCTAATCAAGTATGTCATGTAAGTCGGGTCTCAATATTTCAATGCGCAGACTTACTCCATGGTCCCAAAGTTGCTGTTTCGTCCGCCCATGCGAGGATAGTTTGCTGAGCAAGGAGAGTGACATTGCTGAAATTCCTGGCAAGGATGAGTTGCGGGTCAATGAAGTCGTTATCGTAGCTGTAAAATGAGTGGACAGCCGGGGCAAAAATAAACGCAATCGCAGCTAGAAACAAGAGAGTGGATGTCCGCGCGAACATGGTCGTCTTCGTCGAACGTGATGAGGTTCAAGAGATTCAAAACATCGACTTGACGTCGACTCAGGCTATGCCAGTAAGCGGTCAATTCTGCCCGGTCAGTTACCCGCCAGCCGCTGCAACTGTATGTTTCATAATGAAAAAGTACCAAGAGGTACCAAGTGAGGCCTAGAGGGTCAGTTGACGGGATAGGCGCTGATATGCGTTGTCTTGGCGAGGGGCGCCCCGCATGCATGTTTTCAAATAAGTATTGAAGATCCGAATTGAGAGTGTCATCGACCGATTAGGCAAGTACTATGGTTTGCTATCTCGTCCACACCTTCTCTTGTCCATTCAAGTTTCACGTCAATGCCGTCGGATAGTGTTGGCAGTGTCACTAGCTACACTTTACCGCATGTGTTTGCCGGACTTAAAAAGCGAAAACCGTGTCCACGCCAATAGTTTAGCTGGAACTGTAGAGGGCTCTAACAACCTGGAACAAAAAAGCAACACATGAGCGTACACCAAGTCTTCCCCAGGTTGAGAGTAAGATCCTGACGCGTGGCTGTAACAATGCAAAGATTCGCTGTGAGACTTTAGGATATAGTAGGTAACACCACACGCACGTCAGCGCCGCGGTGAAGTGACACGACCTAGTATGTGGTGAGATCTGCATCAGGAAAAACCAGAAAATCTAATTACATGGAATCATAGATAAAACGTCTGATACTGCGTAACCCCCTTCAATCACATCCATTATACACGTTACAAGGCTTACCTTCAATCCGTGGAGTCCCCGATAATTTCACTGGCACTTACATGTGGAACCATGCAGTTGCGCGCTGATTACT
>SGPM01000143.1:0-64805 GCA_004802725.1 Antrodiella citrinella | reverse complement strand
GTGACGCGTCTTGACAGCGAAGGAACGATCACGTGGGGAACACCCACACCCGGTCAGACGAAATTCACCAGACGTTCTACCGTAGTCGGTGCCCTCAGTTCTTTCATTCTCCGACCGGGTAGATCCGTCTGGTACCGAGACTAGAGGCTCTGGTTGGGCGGCAAAATAATTGGTTGACTTTGATTGTCCGCAACTGTATACGACGAAATCGTGGACAGTCGAATTTTGCTAGTTTGCTCTCTTGAGTCTTTTGCAAAGGCGAGATGTTTCAAAATCATATCTCTCCTAACGATCATGCAAGTGTGCGCTGTCTCGGAGACTCGGATTGACCCACCCGCTTATGCCACGTCGTCACATCTCCGAAACACATCAGGTTCAAAGGATGTAGGCCATACCATGATCCCTCTTCGTCGCAGGCCTGTTTCAATATCTGTTCTGCAAGTTTGATCAACATTCACTGGCAGTCTGAGCTCGGTGGACGAGGAAAGGAATGAGATCAGCGGTAGAATGGTTCAAACGAACATTTGCACAATTTGTAACCCAACTACGCAACCGAACCGCTGCCGCCGGGCTGGAAAGGCGCATGCATGACAATGTGTGATGCTGCTCTTTCCGTGAGCGTACTGTGGTTGTCGACGAATTTCTTGGCCCCCTCTTTCCTGTTCCCTGCTGCACTCCCTCACCATCGACGCCTGCAAGATTCACGCGTTTGGCAACCTTGGAGGCTGCTCCTTACTGTGGCCTCCACGCATCGAGTCGTGGCGGGCAATCAAGCTCCCCGTATGAAGCAACATCGCAAAAAGGCGTTCCGTAGCACCTATTTCTACGTCCCCGTCTCGGCGCACATCCTGAGTCGTCCCGAATGTCATATTGGTATCAAGACACCCCCGACGCACTTGGAAGGAAGCTTGGTACGTCCAATAGAGCCTAAGGTTTTCCGAAACCTAGATTGACGTCGCCACATCAGAGTTTTCTCGTATTATAACTTTCATCCTCACTGGCGTCTTTTGGTACGTTTGTGTCGTCAATGTCCAAAACTCGTCAAGACAGCTGATTAAGTCTAGTCGCGAAATGGTTGTGGCACTCCCTCATGATTGGGGCATCGTCAGAGGCGGGAGATGTTGTGGCGTTGCTGGAGCGGTGCTTTACTTTCTCACTCGACATACAACTACGGCGGCGTTATGTACGGATATCGCTACGATCACTAAGTCGATTTCAGGGTTGTCAGATAATGCTCTGGTATGTTCGCTTTTCAAATTACTACTTGACTACGTTGAAATCACCTATGCCAGGCAGTAATAGTGCATGTCAGACAAGTAAGTAGCAGATGGCTCGTGTATCGTGACTTATTATTGAAACTGGAGCTCATAGGGTCTTATACTGATGTCGAATGTCCTTGCGTATCAGATATTCGTGATTCGAGTGTCAGAGCCTTCACCGTATTGACGTTGTGTGCGATTGGCTCATGTTGACTTCACAGGACCGCGATCTGGAGACTACCTCTCGTTGGATGGTCGCTTTATGGCGCGATGTTGGCTCTGTGGATTCTCAATCTCTACGGTGAGTACATCATATGATCTCTATGAAGTGCAATGCGAATATGATGTGCTATCTTACTAGCTTCGACGAGTGTAAGGGGAGCGTTTGACAACTCAACGCTGACGAACGTGATATTCGTTATGAGTGCGTTCTTGACCTTCTTCTGCTTACTTGGCATCGGTGACCGATGAATCGCGGCAGTGACAACGACGATGACGGCAGTTTTTATTCTCTGCATCCTTGGGCTTCTGAGAGCACATCGGCTACACGATTTTCCGACAGCACATCCCTCAGATGCGTACAGAGGTCGTACTACGGTATACATGCTGTACCACGAAGGCGCTTTACGTTTCTTTATATCGTGGGCTGTTCAAGTTGTTATCTTCGTGAGTTTGTCCCTACATGTCTTCCTAATTGCAAGTTGATACACCGCTCAACTCCAGGTTATCGATTTGGTAAACTTCGATCCTCAGAGAATAATTATGGCGGTGAGTATTGTTCATCAGTAACCTCAGGGATCACGCTGATTCGATACTCTCCAGGTTTTGGGTATCACAATTCGTGAGTATAACACCTTCCGCAATTTTCTCAACCTTCCTAATACCCATCCCCATGGTCAACGATATTCAGTGGTCGTCACGTACGTTCGTCTCCGTGTCTCTTTGATACTATCCACTCACGCCGGACATCTCCAGTGTCATATGCGCGTGTCGCGTTCATCAAGACATGGTCAATCGGAGTACAGTCAGCGCTCTGAGCCATTCACCCAGTCTCACGCTTGCCATGTATGCTATCGTCCCATTCATACCACGATGCACAACTCACGAAGTGCACAGTGCTACACTTGTCCGTAAGGACGTCCGTCGCGTTCCACAGGGGCCTGCTCCGACCATCTCCACGTCTCACCTTCAACTCTATCGTGCTCCATCCGTCCTCAGTCGACTCACTATGAATTCGTGGCGTTCTGGCCATACGAATCCTACAGCTGAGTCTGTGGAGCTGAGTGTTTTTGGGAAGTAGTCGAGGTTCGTCCTCCCGTCGCTATTTGCTCATTTTGACTGATAACAGTGAGTGATATAAAGTGATCTTGGGTATGCATGTCACCCAAAACTCCGACACGTCTCTGTTGAGCACTGTTCCATGTCCCGCAGTCATCCATCGCAATACGTCTGGCGTCTTCGTGTCTTTATCGTCGACCTGGACAACACCTTCTGTCTGGCAGCTTCTGTGGCTTGCTCCCTGTACTCCTTGCATGTCTACCTCATCGCATTGCTATCTATGGTCTATTCATCGCTTGCATCTTTTGCATCATCATTCTTGGATATTTCGTTCAGGTTGGACTCCCACACACATAACTATACTACGTAGCCTCTCAACATTTCACGCCGTCTCTACACGTCTTATACCATCCATTCCCCACGCCTCTCTGTTATTACTTGCAATGGATATGTTTCATAGTTCATATTTTCTATAGATCTGATTTCACGTCTACCATGGTCCCTTCAGTTCTGGTTTTATCTTCGTATAGCTTAGTCTAGGTTCAGGAATCTCGTTGATTGCAGCACGCGTACTGTAGCACTAGTAGGATAATCATATCCCCATATTGCTCCGTCTATCTCGCAATATGGATCGAATCCACATACAACCGGGACTTACATGAAAGCGGGGCATTATTTAATGATGTACAACGTGAGGAGCTGAGTTTGCTTTACATACGCAATAGGTAAGAGGATACTGAGAGAAATGCAGCGCGACAACATGAAGCAAGAGCAGGGAGAGACTCGGACAGGATGGGATCTGTAAATGTCCGTCGGTGGTTGCAGAGGTGAACGTACAGGACGTAAGAAAAAGCACAATATCCGGACAATTCTAGCAGATGATACAATCTGGGGAATCGTTCCTGACAAGCTTTGCTTCTAATTTGGCATGGAGGGAGCCATCACTATGAATATACGAGCTGCCTCTGAGTAATGATGTGAATACTAGCTTCAGGCAAAGCAAAGATATCACTTACTCGTATTGTAAACTGTTACCCATTAAGCTATCGTCCAACGATGCACCGACGTCGATCGATCCGGCTGACTGTAGCTGAACAGTGTGCGTCTTGATGCGCAACTCAATAGTTGGCTTCAATTTAGACGACGGCTTCCGACATAGAGGGTTGGAGGTAGTCGTCTCAGAGCATTCCTGCTGCAGAAGAGTCTGAGGGTCCGCGATGAGAAGGCGTGAGTCGATCCATGTCGGTGGGCTATGTTCTAGGAGGGATAGTACGACGAGCCATTTCCCTTTCACGTAGGATTTGCCGTTCAGAGACCTCGCGTTTTCCACAATCAGAAAGCGAAGGCGCCATATTCGACCTAAAAGGAAGTCAGAGGAGATCAGAAGAGGTGCGTACGTTCTTCATACATGGACTTACTCCGTGCAATGAATTCCAAGTCAATATGTTTCGTTACCCGCATGCGCTTTTGAAACGCTACGATGCGGAAAGACACGGTGAATGCACCCTCATCTCCTGGGATATCCTCAACGTCGACATCGTCTGGGGGAACGGACGCTCCCAACAGTATCTGATCTGTCCCTTCCAAAGGCGCGAAAGCGGGGGATCGTCGCAACTGCTGGAACAGCGTTTGGTCTGACGTGTCCAAGCATGCCAGACGGATCTCTGAGATGGTGGCTTGGGTCAAGGGGGCTGCCATCTCCATGAGATTGCTGAGAAGATCAGGACCATGGGGTGCATTCTCGGCAGCAGGTCGTTTGACTATGGCCCAATAGAGGGGGGAATGACCTTCGACAGATTTCTCTTGGAGAATGGTGCCGAATGGAATGTCGCGTGCGCGGCATGCTGCACTGCAGCTTTCGAGAATGGAGAGTGAGGAGGAGACGTCCGAGTCCGTATTCTGTACAACATCGCGAACCACTCCTAACACAGTATTCCTAATCTCCTTCGCTGTACGAGCAGTGTGCCCGAACGCAAACCACGAAGAAGAAGACCTCGCAATGCTTCCTTTGCCTTGTAGAGATTGTCCTGGAGAACTTGGAGATGCGGGGGAGATGGGGGGAGGTGCATAAGGATTGGAGGATTTCGCGTCTGTTGGGTATGTGGAGGTGCGAGGAGGATTCGATTCGACTGTGTCGTACGAAGGGGGAGCTTCTGTCGGTGTAGGATCCTCAGGAAGCGGCAACTTGTCGATGATCATGATCAGGTATTTGTGCAAGTGTGCAGTCTAGTAGCGGTATTTCGAGGAACGAGTTTGAAAGAACCGATCGTGATTGGAAAGGTGTTTTCAGGATAGAAACGCGAGGGGTCTTTGACTTTATGAAAAGCAACTTCTGTGTTCCTTTCTTTGCACTGCTTAACACAGTTACGACCACGTACTGCGGAACAGCAGACTCAAGCTGCGGTGAGTGAGAAGAAAATGATTGCCGCACAAGCAAGTACAGCCAGCAGAACTACGTGAGACTACTTACGTGTAATTTTATTTACCAGGGCAGTGCACTATCTTATCGCCGGGACCGAGCCTTTGATCTGATCTACTTAGCTGCAAGTTGAATAGTATTCACCGACACTGAACAGTGGTCCATTTCGTGCAGATTTCATGTATATACATTGCTTTGACCGTGTGTTCATCATCAGGTCTCCCGCTTGACCAGAGTAACCTTGAGAGGCAATTGAACACCCTTATCCCACTCCCCCTCGATTGTCGGCGACATGAGATTGCAAGGCTCTCTCCGCACCTTTTTGCATGCCTCCGTCGGAGAGAACTCAAAGTTTGCGACGAGCTCGATCAAGAAAGCTTGTATCTCATGAACACTGCCAACCTCTCAATCAGACTATAGCGAACATGTAAACGAGAAAACACGTACGCGAAACGCCAGCCGATGCAGGCGCGAGGACCACCAGCAAACGTGGCGCTGAAGAAGATAACGATCGGTCGTGAGCAGCATGTGTGAGTGAACATGAGAATATAGGACAGACAGGTTGCCTATGACGCCGACAGACGTTTCTTTCTTCTCCGACTTATTCAACCACCTATCCGGATTGAACTCATGCGCATCTTGACCCCAGACCGCCTTATCCCTGTGAAAAGATTAGAGACCCGTATGACAGGCCATGGTTAGTTGGACGCACCGATTGTAGCCCACAATGGACAGAATGATTCGCGTTCCTTTTGCCACCGGTACCTCGCGGATTTCTTTGCCTGATTTCGTCGTGATTGGCCGAGCCAAAGGAATGGCCATGTCATGTCCGGCAGCACGATAGTTATAATACGCGGCAGGGTTGAGCCGCAGGATTTCCTTAACACAGGCCTGGGTATAAGGCATGCGGTCCATGTCAGCCGCAATGAACCCACGGCCCTTGACGGCAGCCTCCATGTCGTGAATCTCTTTCCGCAATTTGTTCTGGATGTCAGGGCGCTTTGCGAGTTCAAGTAGTCCCCAGCTTAGAGACAGGCTAGTAGTCTCGTGACCGGCGAGCAGGATAGTTCTGTATGGTCTGGTCAATACTTGCAAGGCGGTCATCATGCTTGTCATGTCACCTCATTTGCGACACCATCTCGTAGTCCGTCAATTTTCTCTGTTCGTTCTCCGAATTGTTGGCGCGGACTGTCTCACAGTCAGTCTGAAATGAATACAACGAGACATACACGGTCACCGTGAGTACGCACCGAGGATGGTCATGACATCATGGTTGTCCGCTCCCTTAGCCAACGCCGCGTCCTTATCGGCCAGCATTTGACGAGCAAATTTGTGGGCAACTTCTCTGTTCCAGTGTACGAACCGATAATACGGGAGGCGATTGTAGATAAAAATCAAAAACTCCAACGGAAAGAAGCGGGAGAGGCTGTGGAAAATGATCTTGCGGTCTTTCGGATGTCCATGAGCTTTGATTCTGCGAGCATAGAACGCAGTTGTGAATAAGGGATACGGTCAAGGACGGGTGCTACTAACAAAAGACCCCGATATGCGTTGATGAACTCGCTCTGCTGGTTATCAATTGTGCCGAACTTATGATCGAAAGCAGCTTTTAGAAATCCCGGGATGGTAAGTATGGGCAGGGCAGAGAGGGGGATCGTTTACCTTCTCCAATGGCATCCAAGGTCGCACAACTCAACCACGTCGTGACATTAAATTCGCTCGATTGGTCGGGAGTGTCGAAAAGCTGATCCTTCCATCTCGTCATAATCTTGTGCCAATATTATTGAACGTGCAACGTCGAAATCGTCCAGGAAACGACTTACAGATTCCGCACAACGACTGAAGATCGGGAAGAGGGCTCTAGATTCTGGAGCACCAAAAGCAGGCGACATCGCCTTTCGTTGCCTTCTGTGTGTATCATCTGGACCGTCATAGAACGTCAATACTGTCGTGAGGAGCGACGTGAAAGGAAAGTACCCTGTGCAGTAACTAGACCTCGGTCTGTTGTCATAATGCTGAAGGCCATACGCTCAGTAGGTTTGGGGAAATTATACCCGCCGTTGTGGATGAACTGCATAGCCCTGGGGTCGGAGACCCACAGAATATCTTGCTGTACAATTTATCATGGTTTGCTCGGAGTCATCGGGACAATGGATACACATACGCCCAACGGTCCCTTGATGTGAGCGACGCCGCCAAATTGCTCTTGCCACTCGAAGTCGAGTTCACCGACGAGCTCTCTCTGCAATCGGCCCACATGGCCTGCACTGGCTATCAGCATTCCGCGGCGGAGACGACGACGAAAAAGGCGAGAGAGACTAACCAAGCCAGAAAGATTCGGACTTGGGACCAGGTATATCGTTTAAGGTGATTCTGTTAAAGCGTTTGTACAGGAGGTAGACCACAGCGACACACGCTGAAAGCACTGCGAAGTTAGTGAGAGAAGTCATGGTCAGAATAGTGGTAGGGACGTTGAGACCGATTAGTGGTGTTTTTATACGTGCCAGAGGTTCCTACCCCTCCACGCGACTCCGCATAGACTGGAACACAGTGGCACTTGATCGTGCACGTACTCATCATGGTTTACGAAGGAGTGACTCTGCGAGTAGCAGGCAATGCCGTCGGTTCACGGCGCAACTGAAGAGCCATTACGCAAGCCACATTGACTACACTTGACAGAAGAAAGCGTTGTGAGCTATGAATGCATGCGAAGAGTTGGACAGAAATTACAGCTGTGGAGGGACTGCGTCCGTTCTAGGAAACTGAGCGAACCGGCACGACTTGATCGGAAGGAGATGACACGGAATGTGCGACTGAACGATCATAAAGAAGCTTCATCGGCCTCGTCGTCCGTCGGACGAAGGCTAAAAATGTGGAGCCTCAGATATGCATACCCACCAGTAGTATCCGGCGGAAAGATGCGAGGTTTAAGGTAAGTAAGATTGCATTGCGCAAGATGAGTGCTGGGGCCTAAAATGTGACTTGTGAGCAGGGTCAATACTGGTCAATAAAATTCGAAAGAACCATAGCGAGCTCTCATACCGACGTTCTCCCGCATCGTGGCTTGACTGGTATAATGATTTGAGTCTGCCAGTGTCACTTAGATCTTCCCCTCGCTGGAGAAGTTGGAGAAAATGTTGACCGTGACGCAAAGCACGCTTGTTGTGTCTTGTGTGACGTGTCGTACACGGTCAAAAACATGGCGCATCCAGACGCGATGTATGTGTTCGAAAACAGGTGCATTGTACTATACAACGGCTTCTTGCAGCGATTCAGCATTTGTTGCCTATGGATTTGGAGGTCATCATAGCGGCCAGTTCATGCGAAGAGGTCTTCGGAGGACCAGGCTCAAGTTACGTACATATACGGCCCGGTCTGGTCCCACTTCCGACCGTCGACTTCGGGAGTCATTTGCGACAAAGAGTTCAAACTACCACCGTCCACTGTTCAAAGTCGTTCATTAGATTGTCCTTGATCTCAGTCTTAGAGCTGCTATCCGTTACGCGGTCGACACTAATCTAGTACGGAAAGGAAATACCAAAGTCACCCTGAGAGGCAGGCTCAGGCAGCTGGACACCCTTATCGATCTCCCCCTCTATATTCGGCGACATGAAGCTGCAAGCTTCTTTCCGAATCCTATCGCATGCTGCTGTCGGTGCAAATTCGAAGTTGGCGACCATTTCAATTAAGAAAGTTTGTATCTCATGAACGCTGCCAACAACCGATCAGAACATGACAAAGGAAGCCGAAAGGACACGTACGCAAACCGCCAGCCGATGCAGGCGCGAGGACCGCCAGCAAATGTGGCACTGTGTCAAGGAACAAAGTCGTGAATAGACAGTCCTTCGCCAACGAGTCTGTTTTACTCACAGGTCGCCTGTGACTCCAACGGACGTTTCCATTTTCTCAGACTGTCTCAACCACCTGCTTGGATTGAACTCACGCACGTCCTCACCCCAGACCGTCTTATCCCTATCAAAGCGTCAGACAATCGTATTTTAGCATGATTGTTTGGACGTACCGGTTGTAGGCCACAATGGACAGAAGCATTCGCATTCCTTTTCCGACAGGTACCTCGTTAATCTGCTTGCCCGACTTGGTCGTGATTGGCCGAGATAAAGGAATGACCATGTCTTGTTCGACAGCACGGTAAGTATATTACGCAGGGGTTTGCAACCGCAGAATCTCTTGGACGCAAGCCTGGGTGTATGGCATATTGTCCATATCGGACGCAATAAACCTACGGGACTTGATGGTGACCTCCATCTCGTGGATTTCCTTCCGCAGTCTACTCTGGATGTCAGGGTGCTTTGCGAGTTCGAATAGGCCCCAGCTTAAAGCTAGGCTGGTGGTTTCGTGACCGGCGAGCAGGATAGCCTAATGTAATTGTGATTCGACTGAGTTACCTCATCTGTGAGAGGCATCTCGTAGTCTGTCAATTTGCTCTGTTCGTTCTGCGAGTTGTTAGCACGGACTGTCTCGACGTTTCAAATGAACAAGATGAGACATATGCGGTCACTAGTGGAATACGCACCGAGAATGGTCATGACACTGCTAGATCCTTTCGCCAATGTCACATCTTTGTTGGCCAGCATCTGACGCGCGAACCTGGGGGCGACTTCTCTGAACCGATACGATGGGAGGCGGTCGTAAATGTAAACCAGAACCTCGTACGGAAACGAGAGAGACTGTGGAGAACGATCTTATGATCTTTCGGGTTTCCATGAGACTTGACCCTGGTAGATTACAGGTCAAGCGAGGGCGTATGCTACCCACGGCAGGCCTCGATAGGCGTTAACGAACTCGTCCTCTTGGTCGATCGCGCCAAACTTGTGGTCAAATGCAGCTATGGAAAAGTGGGTGAGTAAAGGACGGAGTCCTGATACATGTACTTAATTTCTCTTACCTTCTCCAATTGCGTCCAAGGTCGCACAGCTCAGCCAGGTCGTGACATTGAACTCGCATGACTGATCAGGAGTATCGAAAAGCTGATCCCTCCATCTTGTCGTGATCTTGAATGCGGTTGTAGCGGTGCAACATTAATAACTTACAGACTCCGCGCAACGACTATAAATCGGGAAGAGGGCCCGAGATTCTGGGGCACCAAATGCAGGCAACATCGCCTTTCGAGCCGGACTGGTCGCGCTTTTATACGTGGTGATTCCTACCACTCCACACGACCTTAAAAAATTTGGATTGAACGTGGACATATCCATTTTTACGATCCAGATGACCGCAAGTTTAGTTGGCCGTCGGTTCTCGGGCCAACGGAAGAGACATTACGCAAGAGCCCGTGACAAGACTTGGCAGGAGGGTTCTGAGTCATGTCGGCACGGAGAGAACGCTGTGCTCGAGGTTGATTTAGCGAATACAAGACGACTTGATCGAAAAGCCAATCACCTACCAGTGTGAACAATGCAACGCTAGCCAGTAAATAGTTGTGGCGCTCTTGCCTTTGTCGTTGACCTGGCAAGTTGAGCTAGAAAACATATCGTAAAGAACATCGGAAACCTCAAATCTATTCACAGGTGAAATCACAGTATGTGCTGCGTCTGTATATATTCCGCAGCAAGAATGGGCACGAACTTGAATGGGCAAGTTCGACTTTCAAATTTCAGTGACTGTACTGACACTAGTGTACTGTTGGGTCCCGGCCGGGATGCCGACCTTGTCTTCGGCTTGTCCCGGTAAGCGTAAACTTGGCTGCAAACCTGCTTCCACTCGAACCTCATCTTGGATGCTCTCTTTCACTCGTCTCATAATCCCGTGAGGATACCGCTTCTAGAAACGGGTATGCATTTTATCGTGCGGTTCTTCTCGACGCGTTACGCTTCGCCATCGTTCAAGCCGCTGGAAACCCGATTAGTTCTCAAACAAAAATTGCACGGAACGGAAGACTTTTCTTACCATCGTTCTTCGAAAGTGGAACGTATAGGGTCAGGTCGAGGTTTCCGCGCTAGCTAAAATCAGCACGTATCAGCACAGTCGCCCAGGTCATTCTCAGAAGACATGCACGTTGGTTTAGTGGGTAAATCATTGGCTACGGTCCAGGTACGTGAGACCTCTCATCGCCGAATAGCGTTATCTCACTTCTACCTTGCAGGGCTACGTTTTTCTTCTCTTTCATTGTGTTCTTCCGTACCCAGAAGTAGTTCAAATACCGAGCGCTTGCCGCTGGTGTTCAGAATCCCACTTCCCGTTCAGGACTTTGCAATGTCCCTCCGAGAACTTGCTCAAAAGGTGGTGTGCCCAGTGACTTTGTTTGTCTAGCTGCAGTAGAGATGTTCTATCCATTGAATGACCGATGGTGCGTACCAACTTCATAGCACACTACTCTTTTTCTGACAAATAATCGTACAATTGCAGTGAACTCTCCTCGGGTGCATTCTGCCGGATGTCGGGGCATCCTTGGACAGTTGCGATATGAACCATTGCAGCGTCTGCACATACAGTACAGTGGCCATGCAGTGCATCGTGGCCCTCAGTTATTCCGTCAGAAGCACCCTGTCAGTATGCGCGTATCTGGTGCTCCTCAAAGAATTTCTGTGACTGCACTTCCCGTTTGTTTCATTTGTCTGCGGTATAGGGCTCTCTCGTTCCATGATTCTATGACGCAAATCTTACTCTCTGACGGCATCATCTAGGCGTGCTGTTGACGTTGTGCATTCGCCTACCTCCCTTCTAGGCTTCACTTCTACTTGTACATTGGGCCGTTCTGATTGTCCGATAATCATACAAGGTCGCTATCTTGACGTCAGATTCCGTACCTAGTGTTACGTGGATCCGGCACCCAAGATACGAGTAGAGTTCTGTACGTTTCCTATTCCCTCAGGGATTGACCTCAATTCCTCTCTTTTAGTTGTTCACGCGCTGTCAAGGACCTACTGACCGTCGTATTTCAGGCCACTGTGGAGTTGGGTACTACAACACGTGTACCGGAAAACTGGCATCTGTTGAACGCATCTCCGGCCATCTGCATGAGTGCCGTGAACCCTGATAGACCCGTTTTCAGGCTACGTCTTTGCACACAGCTGAGGCGGAAGAAACTCGGGGTTGTGCCTTCCACGGCTTACTGAGTGCTACATTTGCACTCCGTTGCCTGACACCTCACGGCATAATGAGCTTTGCATTGGGAACCCGCGATCCTCACTCTGATCGCCATGGTGTATAGAAGTTGCATTGCCATATGATTCCCTCATATGTACGACCTCCAGCTTCGTAGACGTGCGTCACGCCATTACGAAGTTCAGTCGCCTTGCTCTCTATGTCTTGAAGGGGTATCATCGGACGTAGAAAAAACGCGATTCTTCTGTGCACATATCCACTCGATTGACGAAGATGTCATAGTAAAAGATAACGAGCTTCTCCGAGATCTGGTCTCTACGTGGATTGGCAGTGTAGGTCCAGAGCTCTTCCTAGACGATCCCGAGCTTTGTTTGATGGTTTCCAATTCGCGACCATCGATATGGCGGGCGGACAAATCTCGGACCGTTTTCTGACCTCATATAAAGCTCGTACAGAATCTGACTGATAAGCCACAACTCTTGCTTGACGACGACCCCCGTCGCAAGTAGACAAGACTGAAAACCCGGCTGTGGACATTCGGAAAGACAACGCGTCGAAGATGGTTTATCAAATCTATGTCGGAACATATACCAGCGATGTCTACACTTTATCCTTCAATCCCGACACCCAATCCCTCACCCTGGTATCGTCATTGACTGTTGGTCACCACCCGTCTTGGCTTACCCCAGACCCCACCAATCCAACCGTCATCTACACGGCGTTGGAGCAGGCTAATGGTACCGTGGTTGCAATCAAGTACGATGCGGACGGGAAGGGTACAATCGTCGGCACACAAAGTACTCTTGGCGCCGACCCTTGTAACTTTGTGGCGTCTGGTAACACGCTGTTCGTCGGTAACGTAAGTTTGCGCTACTCAATTGCATTGGTGACGCAGATGGTGGCTAACTAGGAACGCTTCTGTAGTATTCGGGCGAGAACCTGGTCTCTATACCGATATCAGTAGATCCCCCTCATCTGGCAGCGCCCGGCAAGATATTGGCTGCATTCGCGGGATCTGGACCCGACGAGGATCGCCAGACTACCCCACATCCTCACCAGGTCATCTTTCATCCCGATCGCGAGGAACTTCTCGTTCCAGATCTTGGCAGCGACAAGACCCGGAGATTTGCGAAGGACCAGAAAGGAGAGTGGGTCCCTTCGGGGGATGTAGTGTATGAGCCGGGAAGTGGACCTAGGCATGTCGCGTTCTATAGTAAGTGTATTTGATGACATTGGTCGAAATTCCGGGGAGACTGAGGACATTTTTGCTAGAAAACGTCTTGTACACTCTCTTGGAGCTCTCAAGCGAAGTCACTGCGCACCACTTCCCTCCATTGCCCGCAGAACCAAGGTTGATAGACAAGCTCCCTACTCAAGGACATTTCCCTGGTGATATCAAAGAGCTCAACATGTTGGCCGCGGAGATTCTAGTCCCCACGCCAAACTCAGCTTTCCCTACACCCTACCTCTACGTTTCGAATCGAAACGACCCATCACCAGAGGGTGACATCATCTCCATATACGCCATCGCTGATCTCGAGAAGTTGAATGTTGCAGCCGAGGTCAGGTCCGGGCTGAAGCATCTGCGCGGGATGGTATTTGGTGGTCCTGATGACAAGTATCTGGTGGCGGGAGGCGTACTTGGAGGAGGGGTCAAAGTATTTGAGCGCGTGGACGGAGGCAAGGGATTGGAACAGATCGCTTCAATCGACGTAGAGGCACCGACAAGTTTCTTGTGGGCGTAACGCCAATGCTTCTGCCGGGTGACCATCTGTAGCCACCTGTGGAATGTGTTTCACTATATACCGTACTGTATAGTAGAATGGCTTTGAAGGAAGGAAGGACAAGGCAAATACGGTAATACCACTGTAATAAATACTAGATTAGCGCCGACATCGTCTTGGGCAAACAGGGTAAATGTGTACATAACGGTGACGGGAAACTGAGACTAACAACGTGTCGTTCTATCCGTGTTTCTGCGTTCCTGGGCGGCCAGGACTCCGACTTCCTGCATCGAGAAACTTGCCATTGGATTCCGGCACCTATGAAAAGAAAGTAGGGCTAAGGGAACTCCATTGGATGAAATTTAAAGAACTATGTCACTGTGTATTACAGTATGAATGGCACCCTCTATGTTGAAACATGAGTGACACCGTCAATGTTGAAATCGTTCGTGTCGTTCAATACATAGTGTTAAACGTACGCCACGGTGGCCAACACTGGAGCATAACGGGTAATGGATACAATCGGGAAGGTGGGAATAAGGTGTTCAAATATGTCGGATTTATCGGCCGAAGAATTTTACCCTGCGGCGTTCTGAATCTCTTATTATTGTTGTACAATGTAGTGGCAATTTGGCACTGTAAATTCACCGACGTGACAGTACAAGTATGAAAGACTCGTGCATTTTACCGTGAGCTATCGTTACCAACATGATTCACCTCACCCGTACATCCATGATGTCTCGCTGGAGACATGCGAAGGACCGTTCGTAAGTCGTCTTCAGACTGTGTCAATTGAATGCCTAACAACGATCTATGTAGATTTTCTACAGCGGGTAACAGTACGGCTGACAACCTCCCACTTTCCGGCGTACGCGTTCTCGAGGTTGGACAGGTTATCGCCGGTCCGTTCTGCGGACAACTCCTCGGACACTTTGGCGCAGAAGTCATCAAGATAGAACCTCCAGGTGTAGGGGATCCCCTTCGTGTCTGGAGGGAACGCGACGTCGATGGTGTCAGCCCCTGGTGGAGGAGTATCGCGAGAAATAAGAAGAGTGTCACGATTGACATGAGAAAGGAAGAGGGAAGAGAGTACGTCCCGTCTATTGCATGTTCGGAGCATGGCTGTTGAGACGATCGTTGCCAGCCTTGTGAGACGACTCGCCGTGAATAGTGACGTGTTGCTAGAGAATTTCAAGCCCGGCAGTACGTGCATTCAGATTTGTCGTCGTAGACCCGAATCCAACTCCTGTTTCAGCTCTGGAGAAATGGAGACTCGGCCCCGCCGACTTACATCCTATGAATCCGAGCCTCATCTTCACGCGGGTCAGCGGATATGGACAAACAGGACCCTGGTCGTCCCGCCCAGGTTACGCATCTGTTTGCGAAGCCGAATCTGGCTTCAGATACATCAATGGTTTTCCTGACCCAGAGACGGGCATGCTCTCTGGTCCACCAGTGAGGCCAAATATCAGTCTCGGTGATTCAGTAGCAGGATTGCATGCCGCCTTCGGAACAGTCTTAGCGTTACTCTCGAGGGAGAAGGGAAAGGCAGGCGGCAAAGTGGTGGACGTCAGCATCATGGAAAGGTGAGTCGCGTCTGTATGTGTTGTGGCGTCGGTCGATAAATATTTCTTGTAGCATGGTGAATTTGATGGAAGGCATTATACCAGAATACGACCGTAAAAACAAGGTAAATCGGATTTTTTTGTTTGGTCGTCTTTCGTATTGACACGAGACTGTAGATCAGAGGCGCTTCCGGATCGTCAGTCACAGGAATAGTGCCGACTAATGCTTACCCTTGCAAGGCTCACCCATCTTCCCCCTCCAAACCTTCCTTCGTCGTGATCGGTGCCAACGCTGATAATATGTACAACCGCATGATGCAAGCCTTGGGTCGTCCAGATCTTATCGGACCAGACTACGCACAAAATCATCATCGTCTTGAACGACAGGCTGAGATAGAGGAGGCGATATCAGCGTGGACGAAGGAGCGGACCGCAGAGGAAGTGGAGCACGTCCTAAGAGATGTGAACGTGCCTGTTGGACAGGTCTTCAGCGTGAAGGAACTCGTGGAGAATGAGCATACCAAGGCCAGAGGGCTAGTGGAAGAAGTCTGGGTTGACCCGTCAGGCGAAGGGGAGGGATGGACCGTGAAAATGCCAAGGGTTACGCCGGTATTGGACGGCGTTGATACCACGACGCGTTGGGCGGGTCCGAATTTAGGTCAACACAATCGGGAAGTGCTTGTTCACGAGTTGGGCCTTAGGGAGGAGGAGTTCGTACAATATCAGGAGTTGGGTGTCATAGGATTCTGACGTTTCATGGCATCACAATTGTACACTAAATGTGAGTGTTTCCCGGACTCGGACTATGGACGAATTGCTAATTCTCTGAATGTGCCCGGTCATGTACAGACACTTGCATTTTCCCCACGATCGACTGTGTGCTTCCGCCATCGTGTCCTAGGGGCTGAATTAAGAGTTCCGAACCGCGGATAGCCGTCTCAACCTGCAAACGATTGCGCTAAATATGTCAGGGCATCAGCTGGTCAACTAGTTGTGGGTCCATACGCGTTATACTCCTAACTACAATCTACCAGATATATGTCGCAAGACCGCAAGCAGTGTACATCCCGGTTCTCTTCTTCGCCCGGTTTTTCTTCGTTTTCGCCCTCCTGCGGAAATGGCGCAGCCCTCCAACCATTATTCGTCGGGTTCTCCGATGTCTAATTACACGCCTCCTGTGGTTTCACTCAGTGGTACTCATTATGAGGTGAGTTTTGGTGCGCTGCTTATGAAACTCTGGTTTGACACAATCGACTGTAGATAGGGGTCCAGCATGGTCGTTTACTCCATACGCAGATTCGCAAGCAGCTGTCGACCTACAGGCGGATGTTCATGGACCTCAGTGGAATGGACTGGCCGGAAGTTCGCGAAGTCGCCAAGCAGTACCATAACACTATCCACAGGAAGGCGAATTACCTCCTCGACGAGATGCGCGGCATCGCCGACGGGATGGGGGACGAAACAACGGTGATGGATATCGTAGCTCTGAACGCGCGCAGTGAAATTGCGCTCGGGATGTGGCACGACGGGTGCACGTCCATTGGTTGGCATTTGACGGGCACGACCAAGTATGAGAAGAAGCATGGAAAGCAGATTTTAGCGCAGAATTGGGACTGGAGGACGGAAGTTGGGCAGAACCTGGCGCTGATCACTATCAAGCAGTTCAACAAACCGCAGATCTGGATGGTCACTGAAGTACGCAAACGCACCCATCTTCAGATGATTTTATGGCTAACCGACCCTTTTGGCTTCACAGCCCGGTCTCGTAGGCAAGATCGGCTTGAACTCATCGTCGGTGGGCATTACCCTCAATGCCATCCGTGCCAGGAAGACCTCCGGCGAACTCCTCCCTATTCATTGCCTATGTCGCATTGCTCTGGAAGCCACGAGCGTCGAGAACGCCATTAGTCGCCTTCACGAGCTCGGTGGATCAGCCTCGTGCCAAGCCATGCTTATCGCCGACCCCACCATGTGCCGCGGGCTCGAGCTTACACCGGGACACATCTTCTACCTCGCCGAGAACCCGCAGGGGTTGCTCGCCCATACTAACCACCTCCTTGTGGCCAAGGACGTCGACGAGCGACCCTGGATGGACGGATCACAGGCGCGGTATAAGAGGATTCACGAGATTTGCGGGGAGATAGCCCACACGTTCGATTACGACACGCTGGCGAAAGAAGTGACTCCTCAGCTGCTGAGGCATAACGTCTTCGCTGATCGAGAGAACGCGCCCCAAGCGATCAGTATGAGTCCATCCGACTCGAAGGAGGTGGAGACCCTTTTCAACATTGTGATGGTATTCCAGCGTCATGAGGAGCCCTACGCTGAGCTCATATTCGGAAGACCTGACCAGGCGAACGGAAGGGTGTACTCTCTGCCTTGGTGATAGAGGGTTGCTTCGGTGCATGGGTTTACCGGCGAGGACACTGGCGAAATGAGAACACATCAATGTACTTGTATCCTACTACTGCCTCTGTTGCTTGACAATGTTGTGATCGGCGAGTGATCGTTCGGGCTTTTGCATGGTAACCGCTATCCGGCGGCTCTGTACATGCTCGAGAGTCGAGACTAGTAGGTCGGTAGAGTTTGAGACCTCGTCAACGGGTCACGGCGACGCGGTCGACATATACATGATGTACATGTCTCTTTCAGTCTAATGCTGAATCACCGCCGGTACCTGTCGACTCGGTGAAGCCGTCAGCAGGATTGCTACCCAACATACATGAGATCATGATGAACGTTGGTAAGGCTAAGTTGGGACCGAGCGTAGCTCGGTGACTACGCTCGGCCGACTCCCGACCCTCCGACATGATACATCTATCCTTGTATTTTTACAGCCTGATTTTGTGAAACGACGACGGAAGATGTAGGTCCGCGCAGTTGAGTTGGCAGCTATGCTTCGGATGAGTACGGTAGCCTCATGTTTATTTCTGTTGAGATTTTGTGGACAGTGGAGACTGGAGGGTGGAGGCGACCGCGAATGAAGCATTTTCCTGAAAAGGGAATATAAGTTGGGACCGTGCTTCAAAAAACGACTGGGTGCTTTCGTTTCTTTCTTTCCTACTACGACCATCCACGACTCCTACGCCCAGTGCCCTCTTATTCTTCACCATCTGCTCATCGCTGCAGGCCAGTCATTCCAGTCCCATCTAGTTTTGTATTTGTTCGCACGATTCGACGATTCGACGCCCAATTCCAACTTCGCCAATCTGGTTCCGCGGCATCTCTCAAATTGGCGCAATTCCATCTACCCTGTCATCCTGCAGTCTCCTGGGGTCTACCGTCTACCCCCATACATTCGAGTCTATCCCTACGATATCCAATCGTCTGGTGTCGCTGACAGTGTAGCGGAGGTTTGCTCTCAGCAACTTGACGGGTCGAGTCGGTAACACTGGAGAAAGTGTGCAGGGATATCATTAGTTCATGAGCACGGCGTCACCCTCGGCCTTTCTGCTCTGGGCCATTTTATCGGTCCTGGTGCGTCCTGCTCCTGAATGTCACTTTGATGCCGTCTGAAAGTTGACCTTCGCTTCCGTGGTGCATGGTTTTGACAGTTCCAAATCTTCCTCGTATACCACCTATGGTGTTATGACAGGTTCAAATGTCTCCACTGGTCGTCTGGTCGGCAGCCAGGCGCTTTTAAGCGAATTATGACAGTGAGTTTTCTCTTCACGGTATTCAAGCATCGTTCGTGATACATGACGTTTCTCTAGTATTCCTATCTGTGCTCTGTACCACTTTTGGCCATATTTAGTATAGCTATGACGGTTATCAAGTTCAAGGAAGGTAGGAGATTGGATCTTGTGCGTACCCTGCATGTCTATTGACACCGCTACATTCAGGCTTCATCGTCACGCCCGAGCACCAGAGTATGTTCATTGTTCTACACTGATTAGCACGCGTGCATGCGCTCATATCGTCCGTTTCCCAGTTCTGCCGAAGCCTTTACACCTCTACACCCCCAAAGATAAGTCGTGGATCCTTCCTTTGGACTTCGTTTTCAGTGCTGTTTGGGCGCTTGAACTGTGCGTGTCGCGGTTTCGTCTCAGCTTATACTCACTCATTCTTCGCATTTTCAGTGTCACACATTTAGAAGGTTAGCATCCTTCACGTTAAGCATGTCTTGTTCCGCGTGACCTGATGTCAATCGCTTTGTCAGAGCTGGCATTTTGGCTGTATCTTCTTCACCAGAACGCACATAAGGCTGAATGGTTTTCAAGCTGGGAATATCGCCTTTGGTATTTTGGAAGCGTCGTAGCAATCGTAGGGTTACCGCTGACTACCCTGATCACAAGAAGAAATCTAGAGACCGTGAGTCGAATCAATCCTTCGCTCCGATGGTTGCATCTAAATGGCGCTTGCAGTGTGACGCCTATATCTTCCTTGTAGGCGCTTCCGGATCCACGGTCACGACCATCTGCTTCCTCTACGTTCTGTGGCATTTCCCGGCCTTCATAGCACATGTCAAAGCGGAAGGCGCAGACCCAACTGTTGTTGTCAGGCTTGCAACATTCTATCAATTAAATGTATGTTTGTTCTTATTGCCTGTCTCAATTTCTGATCGTCTTTGAAGTTGGCCAGGATCGTCTTCCGCTTTCTGTTCACGATTCCTCTATTCATACTTGCGATGGATGGTGTCATCAGTAGCCCCCATATCATCAACCACAACGTGTAGGTGTTATAGTCGCTCGCTCGCTATGCACCATGCTGACATTATATCCGACCCTATTCTAGTTTCTCGACGGGTGAGATTGCAGCCCGCATTCTGTCTGAGTTGTGAACTTACCAATCATGCAGATTTTTTGCACATGCTCGGCGGAATTGGCTGTTTCGTGTCTACTACAATTACACTCCTCGTACGTGAATTGTTCCTCCGTTGCTTCGCGACATCGTTTCCGACATCATCGTGATTATAGATCTTCTTCCCTCGGTCTATCGTCAACGAAGCTGGTTACAGACCCAAAGCACCGACGATTGCCGCCTCGTCACCCAAAACGGTCAACACGGAGTCTCCTAATCTCGTACATTCCGAGTATGCACTCCAATCGTACGACGGCTTTGGCATCGCATCACCGGAATATGTTTTGGATATGCAACCGGAAGATGTGAACATTCATTATCCTTACCCACATAGTTTGGCGGTGGGTTCTGATAGAGGGGCGATGAGCGTAAGCGAAGAGACGGGAGATTGGGATGAAGATGAGGAAATCGCTGAAAGAGGCGATGATTCAGATACGGAAACCCCGCCGTATCCACCACCTCCTGAACTACCCTCAACACTTCATATGCGCAGAAACTCAGCCATCATTTCGGTGCCTTCTTCGCCACGTCTATCCTCGCATGGTCCAATCAAATCTACGACCGTCCCGCCCTCCTCGCCTATGCGGGCACGGATATCTCCCACCAGGAATCAAGAACGGATCGAGACGATCTCATTTCAGCCTCGAACATATCTCAGACGGCTTCAACCAACTCAAAATCCTGCCGAAGTACCGCCCTCTCCTGCCGCGCTGTCTGAGCAGACCTCTGGGATTCATCAACGGCATACATTTCCCCATTCTCTCTCTAGCCCACATATCCTTTCACTAGAGACGGAACAAGCATCGTCTCCTGAGGTCTTTTCTCCTATGCGGCCCCATCGGTCTGGCCATCACAGAAGGCATAGCAGTCGGCGAATATCTCCTGGAATTGTGATGCAGTCGCCCGAAGAGGTGTTGCAGGGACGAGGGTTGGGAATAAATACTAGCATGGTGAAGCTGGATGAAGACTCGACGATCACGCTAAGGCAGCTGCCGGCGCAACCACGAAGAGGCTCGCATGTTTCGCAGCAGCAGGAACCGACTCGGCCGACGTCGAATTTGCATCCTTATGTCACGACGTTCACTTCTCCTATCGGTGAGCACTTGTTTGTATTATTCGTCGACCGCACTCACGAGCTTACCATCGTTTCTACCTGTAGATCTTGCGGATATACCTCCAAGAGAGGAATTTCCTCGGACAACGTAAAATCAGACTCGATCTTGTACTTATGATTCCTTTATTCTCCGCATCGTCTTGTCACCGCCTTTTTCTCTCTTCCACTCGTCCTGTACTATTTCACTCTCCAAGCTTCTGAACGGACACTTCTGCAGGCAATCTCTATCTCCATCTTGACATTATCTGTCCTATTGTCACAAGGACCGCACCAATCCTTTCGCTTCACCCTATATTTATTCACTTGCAGTTCTTGTGCAATAATCTTTCTCTTCTTGGCATTTGGGCCCACTTATCTACGTCACCTACCCCCCCCTCCAATCGTCGTCGACACCGCTATGCTCGCGACATCCACATTCCGCTCGAGGTCCTCGCCCACGCACACGAGAGGCAGTCTCTCTGTGTACTTCTAATCTTGTATCCACAATGCATATTGCGAATGACCAGCCTGGCATCTATACGATCCGAATCTCTTTCCGAGGATCTTTCCATACAGGTATAATTTGGTCAGGGTGGTCTTTGATATCAAACTCCAAGACTCAAGAGGAGCAGGATCACTTGAGCGCTTGATCTATGTATTTCACCTCCGCGATACAGTCGGAGTTCAAAGATGTTCCTGGTGTCCAGCAGAGTCGCTTTCTGAGCCTTTCTCAGCTCTTTTGACTCTGCGCAGAATGAATCTCGACAGTAACATCCAACGCATTCCGTCGACGATTCTCCGTCCACTGCGAGTGTCCTGATACCAAAATGGCTCATTCTAGCCGGAACCCTGATGGTGCACACTGGCAGGCTCAGGAATTTCTTCTCTGTCATCTCTTCGAACTCTCCTTGTCGCATGCTGATCGCACATATGGTGGCGAGACAACGATCTGTCTACCACTATATTACTGAAGATTTCTACGAAATGTGGGGTATCATTGCTCCGGCACCATGCGCGATATTCTCACCAACAGGTCCAGGTCTGATGTACTTGTGTTGGAAGGTATGTCTTCAGCTTCTGGATTCTCTGTCTTCTGACCAACCATATCGCAGAACACCGAACACCGTTCGACTTGTTTCGACCCTCACGACAAGCAAACGTGTACTACGATACTCATGCTCGGACTCTTCGGGCTCGACTGAGGTGTCGACGATATCAACGTGGCTCGAGGCAAAGCTTCGACGTCACTCTGCGACGATGCGACATTTTATGTTGAATATCCGCGGGCTTCGGTAATTGCATTTGTGGGTCTTCTACACAGCACACCTCGCGTTTCACTCCCCGCTGGCTTTCTGGTCACTGCATACGAATGAACGGCCAATGCCGTATACCGTCATCAGGAGCGCCTCTCGGACCTCCAGGTGTGAAGACTATCAGCGTTGTAATTGTAGGCAGCGCTTTGGTATCACCGAGATCATCAGGAGGCAATGCAGTGCAATCGTAGCCATCACGAACGTGCGTAGAATGACTGGGAAAGCGTAGGTATGCATTGTCAAAAATCTTGTCTAGCTGAGACTAGCTCGTCGAAGTCGCCGCGGTCATTCTCGACAATCTTCACGTTCATTCACCGAGTCTGCGCTCTAGTTTCCAACCAACCTTACAACATAACTCAATCACTGTGAGGCTACGCTTGGCTATCCTCGCGACATTCGACACATCATATCGACGAGCAGATGTTTGACTACTACTGCAGCTGATCACTTGGAGTGGTCGCTTCCAGGTTCGAGGATCTAGGCGTTTACACGTTGATCGCCGTCCCGATTTCCGTTGACATCCACTCAGACGCAGATACTATAACGCCACAAACGCTGTGGGGGTCTTTAGAAGCCTTTGCCTTCGCGGCGCAGCGCTGACTGGAGTCTGGACTATAAGAATACCACCTTTGATTTGTACTGCAATTGTCTTCTGTGGTTTCTTCTCTACATATCATGCCGAGCAAAGCTATCACTCAGGCTACAACCCAGTGAGTCCATCGCAATAGTACACGACTACCTCACACTTATACCATCAAGTTATTTGCAGTATGATATTCAATGGTCCAGTCTTGGTACGCAGCCAATCCTTTGTCCTGACGGTGAATGACCCTGAGACCCTCGCATCAGCACTACTCTATTACGACTATGCCTTAACATTTCCGATGGAAGTCAAATACATCTGGAAGGACAAGTTCCGCCTTTCGACAGTCCTCTATATATTCTGCCGCTATGCACTCGTGGCAAACGTTCTCTACATTCTGGCGATATCGGGCAAACTGACAGACAAGGTATGTACACTGCTCTATCACGTAGCTTTCCACTCACGCTACTTTGGATTTCTCCAGTACGACAGATCATCTTCGTCTAAGGCGTCTCGCTAACCTGCATGCGCGTTCCTTATCTAGCTGCGACGCCTGGTACAAACTTCTGGGAGCTATAAGCGTCCTCGGCCGCGCTGCGGTTCTAAGTAAGCACAATACGCATCTATGACAGCTCTTCTGGACTTATCTTGTCATTCAGTCACTTTCACTGGCAGAGTATATGCTGTCTGGTCGCAAAACCGGCTCATCCTTGCGTACCTGAGCGTGTTGGCGGTGTCTTGTATTGCATTCGACATCGTGAGACACATCCTGGTGCGCACTCGCTGCGAAAGAATTAATATTTGTGTGCAGACGCATGTTCCGGGATTACGATGTGTCGGGTCATCTAGCATCCCAATGTGGGTTCTTCTATCTTCTGCTACGTGTTATTTCGCTCATACGTCTCTTCTAGCGGTATACGATTACCTCATGAATTCAGGCCGCGTTGTTGACTGGCATAATCTCTTGCAGTCAACCACCTTCTCTCAATTTTCATGGCTGTATTCGAATTTTCGGCCGTGCTTCTCACTACCGTCAGAAGTGTACAATCCTTCAGAGCCGGCGGCGCTACCTGGGGGTCAAAGAAAGGCGGTCTCCTCTATGTTATATTTGAGCAAGGTACGTAGTACACCCATAGTAAACGTCGGATCTCATTGACGCTGTCCGCCTTAGGAATTCTTTACTTTATGCTAGTATCCCTGCTGTGGTCGCTGGCACAGCTCGTACTCACGATGATTTCAACAGTATCATGTCAGCTTTCACTATCGCGACATTGGTGTTCATCTACGTGAGTAGCATTCCTATTCGATTCCGACCCAACTTCATCTCATGTGTACATTGCAGCGACCATCAGTAAGGAAAGCCTCTGTCTGTGTGCTTATTATATTTCTGATATATTCGACCAGTCTGGATTTTTCCAACGTCTCCTGAACGCTATAACGCTCCCGTGAGTTGCGTCTCGCCCTACAGAATGTTGTACCTGACGCGGATCCTATTTTTACAAGTCTTTCCGGGATGCTCACCGCTCGCTTCCTTCTTCATGTCCGTCGGTGGGATTACGAACGCACGGGCGCCGGTGCAGCTACACGTACCCAGTCCGTACACGATAGCGCAGGCAACACCGTGATATTCCGTGCAGCAGGATTGATTTCTACCATCGTGGGCGAGTTTGGCACGGACCCCGTCGCACGTAGTCGTGCTAGCGAGGATCCAGGGAGTTTGAGTCTCGATGATCATAGCGGGAACGGCGACTCGGATCATACGGCCACAAACTTTGTCCAGGATGGCGACAAGGAGGCCGATGCAAAGGTTTAGATGAGCGCGGTTGGTTGCTCTATACTAGGTCTCACACATTATTGTAATGTAAAACGTATTGTATGTAGTCACTAATGAAAGAGCGCTAGCGTGGCCGAATTCGTGTTATCCGCATGGCGTTCTCCTGATCATCGGATAGACGCTCATACAACATATAAAGAGCCGCATAACACTAGATCTTCTTTCTCTTCCACAGTAGCAGCAGACTTGAAGCCGCGATGCTCGCCACACACAAGAACTCCTATGTTCTAACTTTGCGAGCGGGCTAAGGTCTGAGACTTCCATTTCATTCGATAGACTCTAGCAGGGTCTCGCTGTAATCCAGCGGCGTAACATACCATCAAGGCCTCCATCTTCCTGCGCACGCCCGACGATTCTTAGATGGGGAGGGCAGTGGGAGAAGGTAGCGCATGAAAATGTGTTGCGGGAATGGGTGCGTCTTTCCTTTCCTTCTCTCCGTCCGTCATTCTCGTCGTCCACCGGTGTCATCTGTGTTTCTGCGCGGATTGCCTGCTGGCTACAGGCAATGTTTTATACAGATCCCGCACGTTGTTTGTGCATTCACATGATATTGTGTTCTCTGGGGGTCGCTGTGCTGCCTTTCGTAGGTGGTGTTGTGGCTCTAGATGTACGTTCGCTCGCGCGTTCTGTGCATCGTCGGTTCGCGATCATGTGCAAAATGTACTGTAACCATGAACGGATAGTCGTTGAATAAGGTGGCAACACGAGTTCAACGCCCGAGCTGCTGGTTCCGGCCAGTAAACGAGGGTCAATGCTATACGAGTCATGATGGCCTTCGGGCACAGATTGTGTCCTTGACTTGGCAACAGGTCAGGACAACCATGACGACCTTCGGGTCATACTTGTCTTCGATTTGGTAACAAGTCGGAGATCGTTGAAAACTGTCCTTGGTTTGGCAACAAGTCAGGACACCTATGACGATTTAACAGTATGTGATTGAATCTTCGACTTTTCAGGTCGAGATCTCTTGCAACGGTGAGGTCATTTTGTAGAAGTTACGACTTTTCGGGTCACGACTTCACCTGCTGCTCGAGAGCGAAGCTATCCTCCTCTCAGCTATCTATGGGAACGCTTTGGCTGCCCCGTCCTAGCAGGCTTCGATGCTTGCATTGGAGTCCCGCCAGATCTATTGGTACTCTAAGTTACCTCGTGCTCATTGGGAAGGGCTTATAGCCGGTCGGCGAGAAACTACCTTGCCGGGTATCAGTCGATTGTGGGATGTGTGGACTGTATTGTGACATCACGGAGACGACGACGACGGACGACATTGCGGGAAAAGTTCGCATTCTTCAGTGCACTTCGCGGCGCGCATTTCTGTCTTCTCATCATTGTCCTTCGATGGTGATTGAGCGAGCAGTTTGCGTAACTCGATTCAGACTACTCCCTGTCTGCTGCTTTCATTTTTTGGAACCCTTTTGCATCTTCTCGTGAGATGTCCTCAACTTTCTCCTTCCTCGGTCAAGATCTTCAAGCTGCGACGTGCGTTTCATCCTTGATTCTATCGCGTTGCTACGTATACTGAGTGCGGACCTCTCTTGACCCTGGCTTGCCTTGCGCGAGTGCGAATACTGAAGGATTTCGTATGTATCAACAGACTGCGCGTTCTGTCTTACACGTAGAACGCCGACGGTTTCTTGTCATACTAGTCATAAGATATCTTATGTTTACAATCTTACATCGGAATGACCTTCGCGGACGTGTTGCATCTCAATACTACGCGAGGATGACGCACACCGAGGGAGATACAACACTTGATCATTTCCTACATCTGAACGTATATTACAACATACACACTGTCCCTCCGCTATACAACGATGAACGATAACATGATAAATTACTCATCGGAAGACGATTATGCCTTGACGCCGACGTTAATGTGGTTGGTAGCAGTCTTCTCTTCGGGTTCGTTGAAGATGTTCACGTCCCACTTGAGGTCGGATGGCGCATAGTGGTAGGTGAAGGGGATATTGAAGCGCGTGCGGCCGTACTTCCCATACAACGCGCTGAGCTTCTCATAGTCCTCTTCCGGCAACTCGACTTGTGTGAAGTTAGTCTTAAGACGAGCTATAGAAACACGATCACATGAGCGGCGCAATATCGAACGCGAAACACGACCACGCACCTTCATTGGTTGATTTGGGAACAACGGAGTATCCACGCTTTGCTCCGTAAGCGATCAAGACCTGCGCTGGTTCAGCGTTCAACTTCTTGGCGATCTCCTGCACTTCGGGGTACTCGGTGAGCATCTTCTTGCCCTCAAGACCATGCCCGAGCGGGCTGTAGGCAGTGATGTGAATGTTGTGCTCCTTGCAGAAGGCTTCAAGTTCGGGTTGCTGGAGAAGAGGATGCGCTTCGATCTGGTTCACGACCTGAAAGTTCAACTGATCAGCAACCGGCTTTCGCTTTCGAGATTCGATATCTCTGACATACCGGCCAAACCCCCGTGGCCTCTGCGATACCCTTGATGTGGTCAATGGAAAAGTTAGAAACACCGATCGACTTAACCTTGGACTTCGGAAGTTCGGTCATCGCTGTCCAGGTTTCAACCAAATCAACGGAAGTGTCAACAATGAACTCCTCCTTGGACGAGTCAGGGTGACGAGTGACAAAAGCGCCGGCGGGGAAAGCAATGGGCCAGTGGACGACTGGTAAAAAGCACGATGAATAATTGCTTACGAGATAGTAATATGAAGACACTCACGGTAAAGGTCCACGTAATCCACACCCAGCTGCGCAAGTGTTTCATCGAGCTCCCTCTCGACATCGGCAGCACGGTGATCGTGGTTCCATAATTTTGAGGTGATGAAGAGATCCTCGCGTTTCACCACTGAAGGAATGACTTTCTTCAAAGCCTCACCAACCTATAGACATGATACGCGTCGGTAACGATATATGATGATGATATACCACAGTAACGTACCTCAGGCTGGTTCTTGTAGACCATAGCCTCGTCGATGTGACGGTATCCTTGACGAATCGCGATCTCAACCTGGAGGTTGAAAGATGAGCATCACTTCACTGCGCGCGAAATCTATGGGACTTACAGCCTTTCCAACCTCTCCGGGAGCAGACAACCAGGTGCCCAAGCCGATCTGGGGGATCTGCTCGCCATTGGCCAAGGTGATCTTCTTGTTGAAAGACATGTTGAATCTACTGGTATAATCGCGCAGAAAAAGGGGTAGCTCGCGGGGTGTATCGAGGACGTTGAGGCAGGGTTCCCTGCATTTATAGGTCGTCGTTCGAGGATATGAACGCGGGCCGGCCGGGCCACGGACCTCCTCTCCTCGGGGCCCTGACTTGGGTGAACATCTGACTCTGGGCCTGATCGCGTCATCATCCGAGGCCCGACAGTTCCGGAAACCCGGAGGCCCGCAGCAGCAGGTCCCTTGGAAGTGGGCGCAGTCCTACAACGGATGCGCACTGATAAGCGTTCCGTTAACTGCATTGCTATGCTGGTAGTAACTTATGTCCGCGTGGGGCCAGAGTTGTTGAAGCAGGCTGCCGATAGCCATGGATTACTGTAAATATGTCATTTACGCTGCTGATTCACGCAGGACGGTCAGATCGCTCCTGTGTCTCCTGTGGATGGCGACGGATGTTGTTAGAAGAAGACTCCAATGAACTACTCAACACCATCTTTACTCGTGTAGAAGCTGTTCCGATCTCGCTCCTGACTCTCGAACAGGCTGAGCAGGAGGGAAAGTGTAGGAAATATGGTATGAGTTGGGCAAGTCGCTGGAAGTACTAACGTTGGAACTTGGCAGTGAAATAATTCTGGGCGAATAATATAAGGTGTTTATTTTTAAGTATCATAAATAAACGCATCAAGTCACATGAACATCCCGTGACGAACGTGTAGATGAAAATTGAAACGACGAAAGCAAGACTCAAGAGACGCAGCAGCATACTGACTGAATTGTCTTACAGCGATTACCCTGCAGGAGATGGTGACATGAAGTACAAGGGCCGTGCCACTCCAGACGACGTTATTTCCTTGGAGAGACGTCTCGGGGGCTCCATTCAAGCTTCAAGGCTTTACATAAAATCCGAGTCCTAGCCAATGCGACTTCAAGTGAAGCTAATCTCATCAACGGCACCAACGCACGGACTCGACTCCGCCAAAAACGTTGTGCTTTGGACGACACAAATATCAGGATACAAGGTTCTACTTGGGTACAACAGAAGCTCAGACATTGTGTGATATGATAGTACTACCTGAGCGAGGACAGCTTCGAATTCCATACACGTTTTGTGACATCTGGTTTCGTGACTTTTTCCATAGGATCGACAGCCTGTCGTTTATCGTGTTCTTGCATCCGGAGAGCCCACGAGTCGGCAGTCTGATCTTCACCGTCAATTTCCGTGGGTTTCTTCCATATTTCCTCCACCGCATCGGATAGTTCCTTTTCAAAGTTGGCGATTTCTTCCTGGAGCTCAACAGCTTCCACCTTATGCTCCTGTGTGAATTGGAACAGATGAGGTAGAATGTTGTGCGCGTCGTCTGAGAATAAGGTATCAGATGGTCACGAATGCCGAGAGAACTCAACAAGAGCTTACTTTGAGTGATAGTAAACCTTCCCACGAGTTTGGCAACGGATTTCAAGAGATACTCCTCTTCATCGATTGTGCCTTTCCTTCCAGAGCCCACTTTCCGTTCCATCTTCCGTTTTGAACGCGAGCTTCGCCTGTAAGAAGGTGGAAATATCCCATTCATTGAAGGCCTTTCGGACATTCATGAGACTGGATGCTTACTTTGAGGTCCTGGAGGCAACAGTTGAAGGTGCTTGCGTGTACCGCGTGAACATCGTAGGGGCCATGGAAACGTCCGTCATCACATCCACGTTGTGAAGATCAGTGTCCTCTACGCCATAGAAAGAGTCTGTGCATACCAGAATCAATTCGCACTGAAGTTATGACGATAGCGGATAGAACATACCAGGCTCCTCCAACTTCTTGACCCGCAACTCCCTCAGCCGCTGCACTTGCTTCCGCAGTTGTTCCTTCATCTCGCCAATTTCTTCAACGATTTGAGCACGGCTATCCAGAGCACCGGGATAAACGATCTCTTCCAATA
Organism: Antrodiella citrinella; assembly: GCA_004802725.1. Taxonomy (NCBI): domain Eukaryota; kingdom Fungi; phylum Basidiomycota; class Agaricomycetes; order Polyporales; family Steccherinaceae; genus Antrodiella; species Antrodiella citrinella. The sequence goes on along the minus strand of SGPM01000143.1, from coordinate 34,798 downwards.
ATTCAGATCGGGCGTGTAATGCAATCTGCAAAGAGGGTTACAAGCTTTCTGAAGAGACAGGGTGATCTACTTACAACGCGACGAGCCTCTGAGAAGAAATTGCCCTGTACAAGAGTGACTACAGCGGCTCGCGGATCCTTGACATAGTCCAGGAAAACTCTAGCAGAATCTTGATATCGCTTCTTGGCAGACAAGTCCTCTGAAGTAAACAATCAGACATGTCACAGAACAGATGTTGTCATCGTACCCGCTATCCTGTAACCTGCTTCGCTAAGATCTTCCTCGGACAGGCCCTCTTGTACTGCAATCTCGAAGACCTCTTGCCAGTCAAGTGCCTTCTCATAGGCAAGCATTGCCTTTGAAGGCTTTGCAGCTTGTCGGAATACTGAAACAAAGTTGCAACATAGATGAAGGTGTAAGCAGAGTTGCGCGCACCAAAAGCAGCATCCTTGAACTCTCGGCGCTCGAAGAGCCAATCACCATAGATACCAAGCACCGTCTACACGAAATTTGTCAATTTGAGTGATTCGTGAACAACTAGTGCCTACCTCGTACTGAGGAGTCTCTTTCCAGATGCCCAGCGCACAGTCGTATAGCTGATGGCTTTCCACATATGAGATTGCCTCATCGAACCTTGCAGCACCTGTGATTTGACTGAGAAAACCGATAGCGGTCGAAAGCGTTCTGCTACATACCTGCATCCGCCAAATGTCTCAAAGCTTTCTCATATCTCTTGAGATGATCATCAATCCTAAACTTTTGGTAGTGCTCATCCAAAGCGCGAAGCTCGCGCAGGAAAGGAAGGTATTCCCGAGGATCCTATGGAATGAAACGAATGATCAACGTCTCTGATAAACGAAAGAAACGTATCAAAAATATTCACTTTTTGTGCGTGCTGCGCTATCATGAGCACCAGCGAGAAGTCATACATCCCCAGAGCTGTGTCGAAGAGACCATTCGCATCAACGAGAAAGATCATGTATTTCACCGCGTCCTCTACGATTTGCGGCTCAGTTTTTCGCAGGCGCAGCAAGAGTAATAATCCAGCTTCGTGGTCGGAAGGACGTTTAACAACATGTGTCGTGAGGATTGAGCTGACGTATTTCTCGGGGTCCCTTTTCTCCAGCTCAACTCGCATTGCATCGCACAGTTCGGCTACGATGTCAGACGAAAGAGGCCCTTGGCTGTACTGAGTCGTGAGTAAACTTGATAAGGGGATGAATGAGGAGAGACACGCACCCGACGCTCGTGAGGAACAAATTGATATAGTCAACATCGGAGACCTGATCCAAAAACTGAGGTATGCTCTTCAGAAAAATGTCCCGCTTATGCTCTAAGAACACATTGAGATCAACGCGATGTCTCCGACATGCCGCAAATGCTTTGGCAAATTCCCCACTGTACATAGATAGATCTCAGACTCTGCATCAATACAAGAGTGAAAAACAGCGGACAAACCTGTCGATATCCTGCCGAACGATGTTCATAACAAATGGGCGGGGGTTGATCGTTTCCAGATTGCCACGGGGCATCTGTAATACAAGACTCATCGTACTCGGGACGGCAGTGACGATCCTGGATCCACGTTCGACTCTCCGAGTCTCCCACTCTGGTAGAAACGAACTGTCGTTTGGGGTGGTCAAGAGAGACAGTAAAGCATCCAGAGGGGCAAATTGTGCCATGTGCGCGGTCGTAGTGTATACCAAGAAACCGGATGCGACAGTAAAAGAGTTTACATTGGATGCCAGTGAACGGGTTGATGACTGGTTCGCAATGAAGAGCTTGCCTGTTGGCGAAAGACCGATGTATACCGAAGGCGATTCCGGCGACGATGTGATTGGCACATGCACTGCCTCGGGGCAAAACTGCTCGAACTTGCCGTTGAATATCTTTTCCCGGCTGTCGTCAACTGGGTATGGTATCAGTACTGGATTCAAAAGGTTTTATGAGACGCCTTACCATGAAAGATCTCTCCGTTCGGAGATTGCCAAGCTAGATGACTGTCTCCCTGTACAAGCCTGCCATTGAGTCCTGGCATGTCCACGTCTTGTCTAGGTTCCACGTCTTTACCAGTCAAGGTAGTGAAAGTAATCCGGTCCCTTTCACCGTTGGACTGCAAAAGCGCCACTGACTGCTCAGCATCGAGACCATAAGCAAGTGCTTGCTTGTGTACCCATTCTTCCGAATCCTGCTTGGGATCGAAACATTCAGTGACCGGATCCATTACCTTCCCTTTCCCTGGGCCCAGCCGTGTTCGCAAGTTGGTCACTTCGTAATGGCCTGATTCCCACAAGGAGAACATGACGTCTTTGCTGGAGAGGAACGAAACATGAACAGGTGGCAGGGGTTTGGTCCGGAAATCATAATGAGTACTGCGGTCGGGGACTGTAAGGGAATGTGAAGACATAGGAGGCGGGACGTTTTGGGTACGGAACGGGGTCAACAGAATGGAGGCGCCATCCAATACGGCAACAAAGCCAGAATCAATGGGAGGTTTATTGTGGGATGTGAATGTTTGCCATGTGTACGAGCGTTGTATCAACAATGCTGTGAAACGTTAGTCCTTACAATACAATGAAAGATAAGGAGACGTACTCGGCGTTGTCAGCATGATTCGCAACGGATCTTCTGGGTGCCAGTGTACTGAGGTAAACCTTTCGGGTTGACCTCCCGTGAATGGTGCAGGGATTTCGTGCTTCAGATACCTGCGAAACCAGTTAGTAAATTAAGTCATGAATCTTGACTGGAAACATACCAATGGTAGTTACCGATGGTCCATAGCTGCACTGTGTTCAATGAATATCATGTGGATACGAGTAGAGTAGACTCACCTACCAATATCGCCTGAAGCTCGTTCAATCCAGACAGACAGTATATTGGAATCAGAGCTCCACCCGAGTTCTCGAACTCTGTATCCCCACTGGAGTTCGCTAGTCAGATCTCGAGCGTGTCCACTGGTGACCTTCTCCAAACTGAAGTCTCCGCGTCGTAGCCCATTCCTCTCAAACAAGACAATATCATGTCTGCCCTCTCTCCCAATCCCTCCGCCTTCGAACCCATACCGCTGTGTGCTGACAATCCAGTTTCCTGAAGGCCGCCACGAAAGCACGTGCTCCAAACCAGGCGCGTTCTCCGAAGTGCTCTGCAGCGCGCCAGTATGAGAGTATACACGGATGACGCGATTCCGTACGCCGTCGTGCACTGCGGACAGAGCAGAAACAGTGAAAAAAGCACCATCTCCCCTCCAACTAACCCTCGGGAGTCCGTCATCGTCTGGACTTGAGCCAATAACATCCGGTCGTTTCTCCTGTGCTGCGGCTTTGCCTAAGGAGCCATGAAACTGCGTTTGTTTTGAACCCCAACCAACGTTTATCGGCGCGTCTTCACCAAAGTGGTCAGGATGCAACAAACCTTCGGAGACGATATCAAAAGTGGACGTCATGATGATAATTTTGTCGTCTCCCGTGATCAGAGCAACCAGGGAATCATCGGGACTCCATGTCGACGCAAGGATGCCTGACTCGACAGATCCAACTACTTCCGGCTATGCATATAGCAGTAAATGTCGTTATTTTCCTGAAAGCGTGCATCCTGACGTACCTGCATTGTCTCATCCTCCAGACTAATAGTCGCAATGTCTCCACCCCGCATGATCATGACCAACGCCCGAGAATCTGGAAGAAGCCTGAAACATGCTATTTCGGAAGGGGTTGGAAGTTTGGAAGTCGTCCAAATATTTGAAGAAGTATATGCAGTTGATGTCAAGGTCGATATTATTGTCGCAGAATCCTGTACACGAACAAAATGGATCCAAATTTTGATCGAGGTAGGGCATTGCAGTCAGATAGAAGACATTCAGAAAAAAGCCAGATTGACGTACGTTAGATGACGATACATCCGCCACACTTGCATTCCCAATCTTCCAGATATCCACTTCTACATTCGCATCCTCCGTGGTGTGTTCGGCCGCAACGTAGAGCGCATTTTCGTCGAGATCAAGGGTCGTCGCAGACACACATGACCCAGATGTTGTTTCTATGTTCTTCTTAGTGACTCCAAGCAGAGAGAGATTGCGCATTGGGCGGATAGCAGACTACCTGCCAGTGGTCTTGTAGGCAAGTGAAGTAAAGGTGCAACTTGAAACTTGAACGACCAGAATGAAATCTGTAGATCTAATCTAATCGTGACCCAGATGTCAATGTCAATCTAATCTTATCTGGGGGCAAGAACGCCCACATCGCCATGCACATGAGTCCATAACCGAGAAACGTGAGGAGAGGACAATTTTCATTGCGTACAGTCAGATGTACCAGAATGCAAGCTGCTTTATGAAGAGGAGTAGCCTGGATCGCTCGGCAAACTGCGGGCGTTCAGTATAAACGCCACGTGGATTGAGCGCTCCGCTGCTAGTTTTTCAAGTCCGGACTCGGACTGCTCAACGTTGAACTTGACATTGTCAGTGTCACATTTGTGAGTCTCGAGTCTTGTCGAAACATTTCTGTGCCACGTTCCGCGTCGTATCGTCTGCATCTCGAGACAGTTTTTACGGGTCCATCATGGCGCCCTCGAAGACTACCAAGATCTCCTCGAATGCATCCTCGTCCCGCCCCTCCACAACTTCAACAAAAAATGACTCAAAGCACAAACGGCCTGTGAAAGGACACAAACCAAGTCTTCACAACGACCCACAGCCCTCAGTTTCGGGTGTCCAGAAGATCAAGTCTCTCCTGCGTCAAACTCGCAGGCTTTTGGCAAAGGTATGTTCCGTCCTATGTTCATTGTTCAACATCCTAATCCTTTCATATTGTACAGGATAAACTCGCAGCGGATGTCAGACAAGCGACTGAGCGCAAAATGCGTGCCTTGGAGATGGAATTAGTTGATGCTGAACGGGCAAGGAAGGAGAGGACTATGGCGACGCGGTACCATAAAATTAAATTCTTTGGTGAGCAGTATTCCCTTTCATTTGAACTCTGTCACTGACTCAGGGTCTATCAGAGAGACAGAAGGTCGTACGCAAAATTCAACAAGTTAAGAAGAAGTTGGAAGCATGTACAGAGAAAAGCGAAAAGAAAGCTCTCAAGAAGACACTCCTTGACCTGAGAGTCGACCTGAATTATATTCAGGTGAGCATGTGTGGGTTCAGGGCATCTTGTGCATCTGGTCTAACGTGTTGCAGCATTATCCGAAAACCATGAAGTACATCTCGCTCTTCCCACCGGAGGCCCGTGGTGAAGCTTCTTCTGACGCGAAGGGCAAATCTAAGGACGTCGGTTCGGATCTCGAAACACAGACCGATGCTCAGCGCGAAACCCTTCGCAAGCAGATACGAGAAATGATGGAGCGAAGCGAGCTTAACTCAGAGCCGGAGACAGAAACTGGTGCTGAGAGGAGTAACAACGCGCTGAACCCCCACACAGCAGAGGGCAACTCGGAGTCGAATGAGTTCGAGACCTCGAAGAAGCCAAACGTACCGTCCAAGATGGATGCCGATGCGTTCTTTGGAGATGATAGCGATGAGAATGCTGATAGCGCAGAAGAAGACATGGATGACTCGTGATAGTTTGGTGTGAGTCGGCATTCCGGTTGTTCAGCATGTGTGAGCTGAATTTGAACACCTTACTACTAGTTATTGTCGCAGGCGTTGCTTCTTGTGTGTGCCGCTATATTGTGGCAATATATCCCAAAGCTCTCTTTTGCATGATACTTCTCGGCGGCCGTCCACGCTACATTTCAGCGGCAACATCCCTCTGTCACTGAACCTAGGTTGCGCGTCAAGGTGGAGATGATATTGCGTTCATAGAAAGCGCTTCAAGCTCCGAGCCATGGCGAGAGTAGGTCGAAATGTGTCGAGGCCACCTAACTATATTGTCAAGGAACATATGGCGATCTCGGGATGCCCGGAATAATGCTCTGAATGTCTCATCGGCGCCATGGTAACCTCAGGCTCATCTTGCGCTCATTCTCGCATCCGATGCCACGCTCTCGTTCTTCATCCCCTGCATTACACTGCCTTGACATTGCCATGCTTGTCCTAAGTAAATCTTTAGCTTCGCACCTGTACGCACGTGTCATGCTGAACTAAATATCCGTGCGCGGAGTTCAGTGCCCCGCATTTGATCTGAGTTCGAATTCGTCTTGTTCGTTCGTTGTTGGTTCTCCTAACCGCTGCGTCGACGGATACGACGCATTTGCACTATTCTAGAATAGCGGTACCTCAACGAAAACAAGTGTTGTTTTCCGGCACACCTCGTTTTGTGGAGTATGAGGTTAGGGGTGGGGCCTAATTCCGTACGCTCCGCCGCTTTGTTCGCTCATTTCTTCTTTTCCGCACACCGTCTCTCGTGTTCGCACCAGGAACAGGTCAAATATTTTCAATTACACTGAACACATTACGGCCGTGTGATCGTGGGGTCGAGAGGTGACCAATCGCCTGAGTTTTTACGTGACGGCTGGCCGACAACAGGTTAGTCCATTCAATCTCTGCAAGCCTTATAAGCTCCAATTCCATCCACACCTCAGATTTCCAGCAGTACGTCTTCCATATCCGTGCAGGACGACATATAAGGGATCAAATACTCCCTAACAAGCTTCAATTGACAGTGCTCACATTATTTGCAGCTCGTCTATCTGTCAATTTTCTCTCATTTGCCGCTACCTTGCTCGCTCCCACCGAATCTTGGCGCAAATCACATCACATTTAAAGCCCCTGAACTTTGCTTGTCGTTCAACCAACGCCTCTTTCTTGATGTCGCCGCAGGATCTACCAGCCATCGGTACCGGAGCAGGCCTTGACCAGTCACTGTATGACGAGCTGGTGTCACTCGTCAGAGGATCGGTTTGCAAGCCTTCCGATACAGAGTATGTACCAGACCAGATCGGTGTCTATTGGACTAACTCCTACCATCCTTTGCCAGATTTCAAGATCGTTCGCGGACCTTCAACGGCAAGATCAAGCTCCTCTCCAAAGTTCTTGTGTCTCCCCTGGATGCCAAGGATGTAAGCGCCATCGTGCACTTTTGCACCAAGCATCGTCTCTCGCCGTCCGTACGGGCTGGTGGGTACGGCATAGCGGGATGGGCCGTCGCTGGAGACGTCATCATCGATATGAGCATGATGAAGGACGTTGACATCGAGCCTCCTGTCGCTGCAGAGGACGGCGTGACATGGACCAGGCTGAAGGACATGCCAGAGCTAGGTGGCAAGGGAAAAGGCCGTGCTCCGATCCCCCAAGAGAAGGCTCAAGAGAAGGCGACTCCTGCACCTTCATCCGCTGTGCCGATGGATTTGGATCGACCACCAGTGGATGCGTCCCGGACTAGCATGAAACGTCTAAGGGAGGATGACAACGCTTCGGTCTCCTCCACGCCACCGCTTCCAGTTCGAGGCTTTGGGTACAATCCTTGGACCTCTTTCGATGCAGCGTCCACTGAAACCGGTTCGTTCCTACGTGGCCCTGTTCTGCCTCTCGAGGAGGGCGAGCCTCCACGTGAGCCTCCCACGAACCGACGACGACTTCGCTCGCCGCCGCCTCCATTTGACAGATCTTATCTGCAGGCTCCTCCGCTGGAGACGCGAAACTCTTCCAACAGCTCAGACGCTTCAGCTGGTTCTGCACAAACCCTCGATTCGAAGGCCTCGACTGCTGTGTCCGTGGGCACGGCAGATACCACTCCTCCTCCCGCTACCGAGAAAGACGAACCCCTTACTACACAGGCTGCAGCTCGAGCTCCGTCAGGCAATGCTGATCCTTTCGGATACATCTCGGGTTCGTCGTCAGGTCGCCTGCCTGTTTACGGCGGCGTAGATCCTCCTGCACCAACGTTTGTCCCTTCCTCTTCCCCGGGCTCCTCTTGGTCGACACCCGGGATTTCTTCCAGTCCCTTCGGTATTCCGGGTAACCTGACGATGGGTCGGCTGATGGGATCGTCGTTCATGCCGTCCAACCCACTCAGCACGCCAACGGCTCCGGCTCAGCCTGTTCATAGCCACGCGTACGTCACGTTCGGCGCTGGAGTCAAGCAGAAGGAATGGGATATCTACACGTCTGAGAATCCCCTGGAGGGCGTGAACAGCGCAACTGGAATGACGGAACAGGGCGTCGTGCCTTACCATGTACCTTCGTGAGTGTTTTCATTCTTCTGACCTTCGGTCACAGCCTCCCCCTCGTCCTCACCAACGTCATGACCTTCTCATTCTTTTTGGGTATGCGCTGCTAACTCATCTGCTGTCTGTCGTCTTCTTCCATCAGATCGGCCCACCCGGTTGGATCGTCTACGATGATCCTTTCAGGCTTCGGGTTCATTAGTCGGATGTACGGGCTGAGCATCGATAATATTGTCGAAGTGGAAATGGTATTGGCGGACGGGAGAATCGTGATCGTGGATAAGGAATATGAGGACCCAGGTGAGTAGCCCTCGAAGTTTGCGGAATGTGAAGGCTGGCTTCGAAGTGTATTTACCTCGAGATTCTTCTGCAGATCTCTGGTGGGCTGTCCGAGGGGCAGGTCCTGCGTTCGGGATCGCAACCCGGTACAAAGTCAAGGCATATCCTGTCCCTATTGTATTCGCCGGCAATCTTATCTAGTACGTCCTTCTTCGCGTGGACAATCTCCGTATGAGATTAACTTTTGTGCACCGACACTAGTCGGTTCCACCGTGCCACTGCACCTTCTCTGATCAAGCACTTCCGAGACTGCATCAAGAGCGCACCACGAGAGCTCTATGCCAATGTTCTCCTCACCGCTGGGCCCGCGGACAAGGATTCGCTCGTCGTGATACAGATGTGTTATGTCGGGTCGAAGGAGAAAGGCATGGAATATTTGCAGGCCATATCGAGCTGGGATGGGGAGAGGTGCTTGTTGAACGAGGTGAACGAGAAGAGCTACTTGAATCAGCAGGATAGTGTGGCGCAGGTGCTGAGAGGAAAGAGTGAGTGATTTGCAATATCTTGTTGCGTTGTAGAATCTGACGTCGGTGTACTAGGTGGAAGACAGTGGTTCATGCGGTCATCTTTGATACACTCCCTGCCTGACGAGGTGATCAACAAGACCGTGCTCGCATTTGCGGACACGCCCATCGGCTGCAGTATGTGTTCGGTAATCCTTGCTTACTTGAGTGTATCTGACGTGATGTCGTGCAGCATGGATTTTCGAGCTTGCTGGGGGTGCTATTGCAGACTACGAAGATACCTGTCTGCCCAAGGAGCAACGTGAGGCTATATGGACTGTTGCCGCTTTGCACCAATGGGAAATGGGTATCGATGACCCAAGGTGTATCCAGACCGCTGAAGATGTAGGTTCATATCCACCTCAAGATTGTAAGATATGTCACTGACGGATGCTTTCTTGCCTAGTGGATGAAAGACGTAATTGGGACAGTGGCTCTTGGCGGACCGCTCCCCACTGTGAGTTGTTCCGCGACGGTGATGTATTACTTTTTACTTCCGTCATTGACATGTCTTGGTTTTAGTTCTTGGGTCGACATGAGACACCCGAGCGGACAATGGCCTCATTCGGGAAGAATTGGTCCCGCCTGGCAGAGCTGAAGAAGAAATACGACCCCGAAGGTCTTCTTAAAAACAACTTCTGGCCGCTGGATAAGGACGGACAAACGATAGGAGAGTTGTATAACGAGCCCCCTTCTCCTGGTCCAGAGGAGATGTAGGTCGCCCGAATCAAACTAGGACGTCGTCGGACGACATGGACAATTAGTCTCCAGGGAGTTTCTATGCCACGGTTGGCTCGTGTTCGGATATTATAGTATCAATGCCTCAAATGTATAGCGGATGTATAGTGTAGCTACCTGCGCACTGCGAAAAGTTCTAACCTTGAACCCTTTCTTGAGACTGCGAGTTGCGGCTGGACGCTAGACAGCATCCGGGCCGGTGCCATCCGACGTCTGCAGCATTTGAATGTCGACGGTGGCGACGATGATTCCGATACTACCAGTGAAACGTCGAGCCAGGAACGATGAACTAAGGTTACGGCAAAACAACACTGATCGGTAGACGAGAGGGGTGAACGGATGGCTGGGATAATTGTGATCTTGAGGCTATGATTTATCTTTTCCTCGCGCAACGAGGTGTCTGCGTATCACTTGCATGTCATTGATGAAAAACGTACGACTCCTAGTACTGTCATGATTACACGGAGAGGATATGACAGTGCTTACACGCTGGTGTCGTGCCCGACAAGAGCAAGGGCCATTGACCGACCACCGCATGAAGCTGCTGCTCCCCAGAGTCCTCGCCGCCGACGCACCTTTGCTCGCCTTTTCACATAGACCACAAACTACTACACCCTTTCGTCATTTCCGGGTCTCCAAGGTTGCTGTCACGTCGTTCCATTAAATCCATCCCAATGAGATGAGCGGCCAGCCAGACAGGTCGTGCGAAGGGGGATCGGCGCGGATAACGGAATCGGAGGTACGGGAGTGTAGACCGCTGAGCAGTATGCAAATCCTAAACATACGCTGAACAATCTTCGAGAAAATTGAGAGGGGCAAGGGATTGAATAGAGGCAGGGTTCTGGCGCAAAGAGAATGCTAGAACATTCACGGGCGGAAGAAAAAGAAAAGGTGTGTCTGACCGGAGGAAGAGTGATTTATAGGTGCATCAGAGGTGCTGCAACCACGCCTTCCTGTATACTTAGTCAGTGACCAGACACATGCATTTCATGTTGTGCTCACGTTCCACTATGCTCTCCGAAATGAAACCACAGCGTTTCCGAATCCTTCCTGAGTTCTTGCAAAGCCTCGTAGCAGGTCTCGTGCCAGCCATACGGTTTTTCCGAGGTCTTCCTTTGGGCTCTGTTCTCCCGTGAATCACATTTGAAAGACACGGTGCTGAGATGTCAAATGTTTTCGTGTGAGGTGTTTATGAGCTCGAAATGCCCGCGAGAGTGCCCAAGACAGGATGGCGATGCAAGAAAAGCGGACTGATGAGCTCGATCCGGACCATCTTCGAGCATGCGCTGAAATAGCTAAGTCATGGTCGTGTTTTGGAAGGGACTAGGTCACCGTAACCGGTCGAATGAGATAGTTATTCGGAAAATGAGAAAGGCACATGATGCATGATGACCGGGAGAGGGAGAGAGACTCCGGAGTCCGAAGCCGCTGCGACGGTAGCGAGGCAGACTCCGACGACTCTTCCAGCAACGACGACGACGACCCCGCTGATTTCTCGAATTGAAACACTTCTGGCATTTCTGGTCGCATTCATCTCCCATTTATTGAACCTACGACTCTAAATAAAACAACTGGAGTCCAGACAACCGACCTCACTGTCTGCACGTGTCGGCTGGGTCGCATCCTATTCTGGAGCCGCAGTATTGTCGGAGGGAACTAGAAGAGGTGTGTGCTCGTCGTTGCCGGTGTTTGCTCTGCACGTTCACCAATGCATGATCTTTTCGGCGCAGGGAGGTTCTAGTGAGCAGCAATACGTATAGAACGCCTCTGTGGCGACTCTCCATCGTTCCACCTTAGCATCCGCTCCCGGAAGCATACGACCTCGACGGAAATGGACCCTCCGCTAGAATGTCTCAGTTCCTCGCCTCGTTCCCGCCGCGTGGGCGTGCAAGGGCCGCCTCCCAACTTTCAGCTTCCACCTCATACCATCGACGGTCCAAGTCCTCTTCCTTCACCGCCACTTCCCCCTCGTTCACCGCTGCGACCCCCAGCACGCGGCTCAACCGAGCCAGTCGCCATACCCAGCAGACCCATACCAGCACGAGGGGAAACAGCTCCGCCACTGCCTTCGTCTTTCTCATCTAGTATCGCAGACTCGTTTGTAGAACTCGACGAAGAAATGACGTTGCTACACACTCGCAGCTTCAACTCCTTTGCCGATATCCTCGACTCCAGTCTCGCTCGCACCTTGCGACCGAAGACCCCAGAGAAACCCCTCCCCATGCCTCCATCACCAGTATCCATTGCTGACGGCGATGGGCAGGCAGTNNGCGTCCTCATCCCCTCTCGACCCCCCTCCATTCTCGACTCCCCTGCGCCCATCTCCAAAAGGGTTCATGCTTTGCAAGAACTACTCTCCTCAGAACGATCATACGCTTCCGACCTTGCGCTCATTCGTGATATCCATATACCCCTCGCATTAGGTACGTCGGGCTCTTCTCTTTCTTTGTTCATCAAGAGCAGTATCTTACGGAGAGTCACTCCAGGACAACCCACAGCTTTTCAGGTTACCTCACTCCCACTTACACCCCCGCAGTCGTCCGGGTCCTCTGCCCGGACGCTGTCTACTGCATCCGACTCATCCGGAGGCTCCATTCTAGGAGCCGCTATGACCAAAGAGGACAGCAGAATCATTTTCAACAACGTGGCGGAACTAGCGGTATTTTCAGACAACTTTGGGACGAAACTAGAAGAAGCTTTGGGCAGTGTATTGGAAGGAGGTGAGGGGGAGGACTGTGTCGGTGCCTTATTTTTGGAAGTGGTGAGTCCAAGATCCTGGATGTCGATTGACTTTGGTACGATTGACGGGTCTTCTTTTGTGAAAGATACCCGAAATGGAACCTCTATACAACCAGTACATCACCAAGCACTCGACAGCCGTGGAACATTTGAATGCTCTCTCGCAGACCCCTGCGCTGAACGCCTATCTGTCGCATTCACGTACCCTCGCTCAAAATCTCACTCATGCATGGGATCTGCCGTCACTACTCATTAAACCCGTACAGCGACTACTCAAGTACTCACTCTTGCTCAGTGCGATCATCGACGGAACACCAGACTCGCATTCAGATAAGAAGGCGTTGAAGGAGGCGAAGGCGAGGATGGAAACCGTTGCGCATGGGGTGAATGAGGGCAGGAGGCGGAGGGAAGTCGTGAAAGAAGTGTTGACAGGCGGTCCCCAGAAGAAATCGGGAGAATCCAAAGCCAAGAAGAAGGGCTTGAACATTGGCGTGGCAGCCTCCGTCAACCTTGGCCGCATGAAGAGCATTCGTTCTGCGACGATCAAGACAAAGGAGGGCGAGGACGCCAATCAGGAAGCGGAAGTTGTGGACAAACTGGGCAATGAGCTCAAGATGTGTTTACAATTCATTCGACGCTTTGCCAGGGATACTGTCAATTGGGTCGATACGGTCACGGAGATGATGAGACAGTTGCAGAATTGGACGGTTGGCTTCGGGTATGTTCTTGGATTGTCAGAGGATCAGGGCTCAGATGCCTTTGATGCCTTCCTCTCCGTCATCCGGGAGAAACTCATTCCCATTTGCGACGAGCTTGGTGAAGTCATCAAGGCCAAACTTCTTACCGAGCTCTCCAAGCTGAGGGACGCATCGACCTCTCCGGAACGTCTTTTGGAGGCGATGAAGACACTCGAACCTTACCACTATGGCCTTCTCAACGTCAATGTTTCTAAGTCCCGACCATCCCCCCAGCTCCTCGAGGCGTCACAATCTTATGTCGCTATCCGAGCGCAGCTCTTCGCAGAATTTCCCAAATTCCTCGCATTGCTCAACAAAGGCATCACGACTTGCATCGTTCGCTTCGCCGGCTGGCAAGCCGAGTTCTACAGCGAGGTCAGAGATCGATGGGGTGAACTTTGGGATGCACTGAAGGTGGAAGGCGAGATGCAGGGAGAGGCGGCGGAGACCTTGCGCGTATGGTGGAGTCGTTTCGCTGAGGTTGAGGCACACGTCAACAGCCTTCACATAGTGAAGCCCCTGGAGAGGATTCACCGCGACAGCCCTCCAAAGCTTAAGGCCAAAACAGCCAAGGGTCGCAAACGGTCATTGAGCAACTCAATTGACACCCTTTCTGCCCTTAGCCTGGGGGAACCGTCCTCTTCCAGTCTGCGCGCATCCACATCTACGCAGGCTACATATGACTCGTACGTCTACGACTATCCGGAATCAGCACCGCCTTACCACGGTCGGGCAATCGTCGCAGTCCACGACTCTTTCGACCGGAGACGTTCCAACGAGAGCTTGCACTCGAAGAAGTCGGGCAAATCCCATCGGCATACCCACAGCAATGTATCCGACTTCACAGATCATCCGTTACCATCGCCGGTGAACAAGAGGGAGATCTCGCATCCGCTTCCTCTGAAGAAATCTGCTTCGCAAGGCCGATTGCTCGATGAGAACAGCAGTGCAAGCAGCAGTATGCATAGTCTGCATGACGGGGAAGATGATCGGGGACGTTCTTCACGGAAGCCCAGTCTTCGAAGGCGGTTGACGGACTCCCTACGGCCAAGCCCTACACCACCGGCCGGCAACACGCGACACAGACGGTCTCCGTCCCTTCCAGCGAATGCCTCATCACATCCTCCTGTCTCGCCGTCGCCAAGTCAACTGTCCTTCAACCCTCCGACCGTTAGTCGTGCGCGCATCGAGGAGATGTACCAGTGTCAAGTGATCTTCAATTGCACGCCGCCGCCGGACGTGTCGTATCATGACTTGCCGTTCTTCACGCTACGCGTTGGAGAGGTGTACGACGTGTTGCAGGAGCAGGGGCATCCGTCCATCCATCCACACTTGCCGCTATATGTGGATGACGGTGAGGACTGCTTGCTGCTCGTGCGGAATTCGTCGCAGGATATCGGGTGGGCATTGGCCAGTTTCCTCCTTCCTGTGGACTAGATTTGTTTCCTTTTTGCATACATGGGATGACCTCTATGGCGGTCTTCTTCTCCCCATTTTTACCAATGTCACTTATGAACCTCACGTGTCCAATCTCTCTCCTCGCTCTCTCGCTTCACTCACATACCTGCTGGATTTTTCGATCTTGGTTTTTCGACATGTCCTTTTCTCCTCGCAAGTCATCACGATTTCTTTTCTCCAACATCTACCCTACAAGTACAAGTCGCATTTTAACTCGAGTCGAAAGTCATGCTACCGGATGCTGTATACCATATGTATCTACTTGGTTTCTCTTTCTGTGTTGTAGCATCATCTTCTTACCTAGGGTGTGCGTAATTCAAGCTTCCTGCTTCAACATCGCTAGTCTCATACCAAGACCCTCCACCCGCGCAGCCGTGGCTTCATCGCCGCTACGTTCGATTGGATGAAGAGTGCTCCGCTCATAAGTCGCCGTCGTACCTCGTCGCAAACGCACCTTGGCAAAGTGAATTAATCTCCGTCGTGGCTGAGCTTCAAGCTTCAAGCTTCAATTGTAGGCCGTTAATTCCAAGTTGGGAAAAATTGTACACGTTCAATTATTACTAGTATCACTCCGTATGTTGGATCCTCGTTCCTTCAATTCTGCGGATGAACAAGACACCCCAGAGGTCACTAGTCAAAGCGTCGCGCCTCACTACTTGACCTATGCCATGGCTTGACTATTGGTCTTTAATAGTCTCCCAAGGCAGACCAGGATACGTGACCGAGAGACAAGTCGCGGGTCACTGTACAGGTCTTTGACCTTGTAACGCTTCTTTCAAGTCGGTTTTCTGTATTACTCAAATGTGCTCGTGGTCACGGGGGTCCTGCTAATCTACGTGCTGCTCGCACATCAGGGCATGAACATCTTCCTAAGGGTATTTCATCACAGTACAAGGTTTGTTCGCTTTGTGAAAGTTATGTCAGTTTTAAGTGCATGTTGATCCCTCATTTTTTCATTTCTTCAGTAGCACTTCGAAAAATGTTCCAAGGAAAAATATGCAGAGGTCTGTAAGTGTCCTCGTGTTCCCCCCAGACATTTAAAGCTGCTGCTAGCTCTACAAATGATCATCTGCCAAACGCCTTGTCCTATCGTGCAACTTGGAACATGCCACCCTTGCTATCACCTGCACCAGCCTCAATGCAAACGGATACGGACACTATCAGCTTGGATCTTTTGAAATCCGTACGTGTTACTATCAGTAGCCTTCTCCGTGCCTCTCGATTGACGCGTCTAATTCTTAGGCATCAGAGCTCAGGCTGAGTGAAGCCAAGCCCCCTGCAACTGTCGAGAGTGCGATTCCAACAGAGGAACGAAGCGAAACCACCGTCCAACTCGAACACATTGTCGCCGAACATGGAGTGACCAGACGCTATCCTCCCCCCACGCTACTGGCATTATCACCGCTGCTTACGACCCATCTGTCCTTGGTGCCGCGTACCTTCAATTCTCCTGAAACAGCAGCACCAGCACCATCTATTCCCTCACCATCACTTAGTTCCCATTCACCAGCACCTCATCCCCATTCGCCCTCGTCCTCACCCGAGTCGCCGATTCTTTCTGCCGCTCCCTATCATGAATCATCACCTTTGCCTCCTCGTCCACCTAGTCCCCGGTCTTCTCCTTCTCAGGCTCGATCTCCACCTCCTTCGCCTCCTTCCCATTCTCGGTCCACACCGTCCCCTTCCCGTTCTCTTCCTCCTTCTCCTCCGTCTCCTCCGCCACTCCGCTCTCCTTCTCCTTCTCCATCTCCTCCCATTTCTCTGCCGCCTTCGCTATCATCTCCACCACCGCCCCCTACATCGCCTCCTGATAAATCCCCCCCTCCTTCTAGACCTCCTTCCCGTTCCCCTAGACTACTTCCTCCCACACCGCCTCTTGCCATGATACATCCTCCATCGCTCGCTTCCATATTACCACCTCCTTCTCGTCCTCCTTCCGAGTCCTCTTCATCTACATCACGACCTCCCGCATCCGAGTCGCTTGCGCCTGTCCCTCTGATATTATCTCCCATAGTATCGCCTGCTCGCACATCAGTTCCTCCTCCTTACACTATGGATACCCCTCCTGCCATCATGACATCACTAGTCCCGAGTACTCCTAAGTCACGGTTTTGCTGTTGTATTAATTTCATGTATTCGCTCCCTATTGGCCGGTGCTACGTACTGGTCTCCGCTTATGACGAGTCTATGAATCTACTTTCAATTTTGAGTCGTATTTTGCTCAGAATCACTCGTCGCGTGATCCATAGTTACGGTCTCAGTGGTGTCTCACAGTACCAGTTCGGCTTTTCGTTCAAGGACGTACTCTAGCATTGGACCGTCTCTCTATCATTCGCACAATTTCGCGGAAGGGAGGAAATCATCATTTCAACCTATGAATACAGCTCAAGATTAACGAAGCATGTCAAGGTGGCGGGAGGCCATCGACTCATCAAACAATCGTCCAATTGACAACCGTAACAATTCCGTCCGACAACGGCGCGAATTTCTCGAACGCGACTGGAGACAGGCCGACGGCGCTGTCGGGACACTCCTCGCAGAAATCCACAACTGGAGCGATCAAATTCACGCCGTTGTCTGTGCGAAGTAAGCTCTTGGAGACTGAGACGTCGACGACAACGACATACGAGTGACATTCAAACTGTCCTTGCAGATTGGGTTGCTAGACACAGGCAGCTGCGCGTGAGTACGTGCATATGGAGTCTATCAGACGTGACCGGTGATCTCACTCATTTGGGTTGGCCGTCGCGCCGCTATAGTTATGGCAGATTGTCAGCAACGAGGACGAGGAGCAGGGCAGTGAATACGTACGGAAATGTGTTAAACGTAACAGTGGAGACGGATGCTACGATCTGGTCACTGGTGTTGGTGAAGCCGCACGCGCCGAGGCCGGGCACAAAATTGAATACTAGATGAACATCGAATAGGCGTCCTCGTTGGTAAGTATGCAATGCCAATTTGTAGATGATGATAAAGCGTACAGGTGCCCGTTTGCGACTGCGCATAAGTGATAGATGCAGAGACGAGAGGAATGAGCAGATGGAGACGCATTTCGAGTAGGAAGCGGCGGGTGGCAGGAGGTGTGGATTGGCGGCGGGTGGCGAGGGGACATCGGTCGTCCTCTACCTTTTAAATCCGTTGGACAAAGTTCATTTCGTCGACGAGGTTCTCAGAGCCGCATGCACTTGGAGTCACTGTCAGTGCGCCATCGCAGTGTGCAAGAAGCCAAAGTTCGATATGCTGTCTCGAGCAGGTGAGTGTACACATGATATATATGGCGCATTAGAAGCAAGTGAGATTAGATGCGAGCACTCACCTGTGCAAGGCGAAGAAGTAATCGCGCCTTCGGTCGGTCGAAAGCGTCTCGAAAAGTTCTAAGTTAGAAACCCTGATCCTTCGCAATTGTACAGGATGTAGTCCGTCGAAGCTCTAGCCTTGTATTCTTTATATAATGCTGTCACTTCGGCCATTCTAACAAGGTCCAATGGCCTGAGACCCTTCCGGCATGGTTCGGATCTGCCATGTACGGATAGCTTTCCATGCTTGCGTGTAAATTGCGGCGCGAAGATCAGGCATAATGGATGACAACGACGATGATACCCTGATGATCCTCTGAAGTGCCGACCGAAAGTAACAAACGAGAACCAAGATGAAGGAAGAGAACAAAAAAGAGTGTGTCTCATCGTGTTATTCATGTCAGTACTGTTCGTTGTTGTTGTTGTTGTGCTGTTCTCCGAAAGGAAGCGCCCATATTGCCACGAGTCTCGTAAAGATATTTGGAACAGCCGACCACTTAGTCCAGAACGTCCTCCTTTTGTCACGGTCTCTTTCCCCGACCATCCTCTTTCTTTCTGACCGCCACCATCGACGCCATTTGTCTCGACACGAACTTTCATTTCACGACCGAAGAGCAGACGGACGAGCACACAACCAGTCTCACGACACCCCATCTCTGAGACTCTGAACACCCGAAGTTTCACAAGCCGCGTACGACTCTGGTGCATGGTCTCCATCCCCGACCGCCGTTTCGTCCACCATCCACCACTCTCTTTTCACTCTCTTTACATCGTATAATCCAAATGGCACCTCGACGTGGCGCTCCGTCCGTCAACACTCTCAGCCCACCGGACACTGGCGTTCCGTCCCAGTCACCTCCCGGCTTCCTCAACTTCCCTCGTTCCGCGTCTCCCTCCTCCGGCTTCTCACAATTTCTGACGAAGCCAACCAAGTGGTTCAACCGCTCTGCCTCAAGTGGGAACGTATCAGGCCGCTCGTCCATCAGCTCGGTCGAGCCCCGCTCAAGCACCAGCTCTGGCACCAGGAAGCCAAAGATATCTCACCCTACCGATCCTCGGCCCATCTTGGACAAATTTCATCAGGCGGAGGGAGGCTTGTCGCATCATGGGGCTAGTCGGTGAGTCTTCTACGCGTTCTCAGAATTTGTGGTCAGAGTTGCCCGTACTTCATTCTCCGTACGCGACTTTTCACGCGTGTCTGTTCAACGTAGTCCAATTATGCGCACGCGATGATCTGGGGAGCTGAACACTTTTATGACGTCTCCAATTGGGTTCAGCCCATCCCTGAATGGTGCGAAAATGCATATTGTGGATCCCCTTTCATTTCCGGACTTTACGGTCCTCTGTACCCCTTGCCTAATTCAATTGCATCGATGTGGTCTTCTTGACGTACTTCGGCAGCACATCAGCCACTTCTCTCAAGCTCAAGTGGCTGGTTACTCGTGATCAGCATTTTGAATGTTTGACCTCTCTTTCGATCGTTTATTTTTGTTCTTCTCAAGAATGGATGCATCGTTCCCCAATGACCGCAGATACTGATGTCAATCTTGCAGATCTGTTCTAGACTTGTCACTTGCCCGCACTACAACCAACTTTGACCAAGGCGGTCATACAACCCGGGCACCGTCGTCTCCGTCCCATCCAGCTTTCACTAAGGGACTTGGTGATTTGCGCAGTATATCTCGCAAGCCATGGTCCAGGTCCGCTGACGATCTGGGAAAAGTATCTCAGACCTCTACCCCATCCCTAACGCCGATCGATACCACTTTCCAGAACAAGATCGAGCAGTACCGCACCAATCGAGCGGACAGTGTAAGCAGCACCGCGGTGTCCCCAACGACCTCTCCCGCACCCTCTCAACACCAAAAGAACTTCCCTTTTCCATCCTCTGGGAATTCAGATGGCTTGTCCTCATCCCCACCGCAACACCTAGGTGGCTTGACCGCGAATTCTTCTCCCATCAGCGGCGGTACACCTCCACTCACGCCAGTTTCTGGTGGTCAGGTACATGTGCGCTCCCATTCGTTCACTCCACGGTTGCCTTCAAAACTTTCAGCGCCTAAACTTGGAGGGCTTGTCCCCCCGAGTCCCAAGCGCAAAGGGTCGGCGTCGTCGGAAATCGAGTCAGCGATTAAAGAGAGAGCTGCTGGAAATTATGACAGGGAGAAGAACATATCTGGTGGAAGCATCGGAGCAGGTTCTTCTACACGGCCAACTTTTCCGTTCAGCATGGGGAGCGGCAGCAACAAGTCCCTCTCGCCGCTGAATACAGACGTTTCCAACAACGATAGATCTGCACCCAACTCCGGTCTACTGGCCCCTCCTCAGATCATTGAACCCGGAGACGAAGACTCACCAAATGACAAACGCACGTCGCAAGTTGTATTCCACCAAGGGTTTATCAACCGCCTCGCTGACTTCTCACCTCAACAACTGAACACCCGTGCCAACCAGGCGTACATGTCGGGTGCCGGTGGACTTGTCCTCTCGAAAGGTTGGAAGCCTTTCAAGCTGGTTATGAAGGGCTCGAAGTTGTACTTCTATAAACCTCCAGGCGATCGCAGCAACGCGATTAGGGACCTGTTCCCCACCGAGCTTGTCGTCGTGCTGGAAGATGAGGGTGTCTTCGAAGGAGACGAGGAGACCGCAGAGGAAACGCTTGGTCGGGGGAAGGGTAAGGAGCGAGACAGAAAGCGGGCCTACTGGGGTAGAAATACCCATCCTGCTTTGGTTATCGAAGATGGCGTCATTCAGAAGGGCTCGGTTGAAGCTCTGATACACGAAGCCGTGTTTTCTACTACGTTCTTGACATCGACACCCCATGAAACGGATCCTGAGTCCACGGAACAGTCAGATACGTCTGTCGTTGCAGACAGGTACGACCCCGCGTGGCAGGAGTTTTCGTCCACCATCGTCTCCTCACTCCCCTCCACGATCGGTCGCACCCAATTCGAGACCGAATTCCTGCGATGTTGCACCCTTCTTCTCGACGGCGCGGAAGATGATCAGAAAGAGGAGGAACGCCCAAGAGTCATCTGGCTGGCAAATCAATATCTCAGTTACTTCAGCTCTCCGGAAGATGCCAGCGCCTGGGAAAGCTGGCGACAAAAATCGCTTGCGGGTGCACCTCTGGGTTCAAGAATAGCTCACGACGCTGTCCCGCAATCCAGTTCTATGCAAGCGGTGTACTCTGCGTCTCCTGCTCTTGGCTCCAGTCCGCCGGCCATCGCAGCCGAATTCTCCCCTGATCTTGGTGCATTCTCCCCGCGGCCGAGTCATACAGATCGTATGATGTCCTTAGTCGATGCGTTAGGGGATCCTCGCCTAAAGCCCGCGCTTTCTGGCCAGAAGTGAAGAAACCATGGCAGATCATGCTCAGCCGCACAGGTTTGACGAGGGACGTCCTGCTTGGTTTGGACGCTCAGCTTGTAGCTCGCAGTTTGGGTATTTTCCACGAAAGGTTGTTGCAGAAGCTTCCGCTCAGTATCACGGTGGATGCTTGTCTTGATCCTCTGGCAGAGAACAGCGGAGTCGACAACCTGCATGCTGCGCCATCGACACAGCCCGCTTTTCTTAAGCACTTCTTGGGCAACGACGACCGTATTCATTGGCTCACTAAGCTTATCCTCCTGCAAATCCTCATCTCTGACACTCCTGGTCGCTCGTCCATTTCTGGTGTTTCCGCTCTCGGATCCACTGACGAACGGTTCTCCGCGACGAGCCGCACGCATTCTCGCTCGGAGGTCATATCTGCTTGGGCGCGCGTTGGTGAGCTGTGTCGACGCACTGGAGATGAGTGCTCGTGGCGCGCGATTCTCAATGCACTGTGTGCAAGGCCTATTGCACGTCTTGATAAAGTCTGGAAGCGTGTTGAAGGGGACGCGATTCGGACCGTGCATTCGTGGGTGTATCCGAACGATGCTGGAGAAGTGGCGCATGCTTCGGAGGCGAAGACGATTCCTTGGGCTGGCGATCGCGTCACTCAGTTCAAGCAGGCTCTAGAGCACGCGCGTATCCACGACACCGAGTATCAGGTTTCGTTGTTGGCAGAAGCAAGGCAGACGTTCGAGGGATTGCGTACCGAGCTCTCGCTTTGCGCGAGAAAGAACGCCCCGCCATCTACAGAATTGGACGACGTTGCTTCGCTTGTTGAGTATTGGGATTCAGTCTCGGAGGGGTACCCAAGTGCCGGAATGGCAGCCAAGTTCACACGGTATGATTCAGCCATATCAATTCTTGCAACGAGAGAGATGTTTTGCTTACGCGTCTTCACAGGGTTGACCAGTTCATGTCTCTGTCTCTCGCTGCTGAGCCTCGACGAAAGGGTGCATTTGAGCCTTACTTCTGGTCTCGTGCACAGTCGCCGTCTCCCTTCCATTCTCTCGTCCCTTTGCTGTTCCCAGAACCACTCCCTGCTATAGCTTTCGTGAATCGAGCTCTGCTGCCTCGCGGACGTTTGGATAGTACTGCTACTGCTTACAATCAGTTCGATATTCAGTATGCTCGAGAGCTCACTACCTCGCACACTGTCGACCGCCGGCAAGAGAAGAATTCGCTGGACTTGGGCGGTACCACCATTGTCTTGTACGAAGGAGAGCTCACTCTACTCGTGCAACTTGCTGGCGCGGAGTCTATGCCTTCTTCCCAGCCGTCTTCTCGTGCTCCGTCGCGCCCTCCGAGCTCTGTTGTGGACGCACCGGTACCGGCATCGGCGCCAGTAGACAAGGGCTTCAGTCGCGCGCCGTCCATGCGCGTAAAGCCAGGGGCGAACAACAACGCAAGTCTCGAGCGCAAAGCTAGTCAACTCCGACGCAACTCGCTTCCTTCTTTGGCACGGAAGCCCAGCTTCATGACGCAAGACGTGGGTTCAGACCGGCCACTTCGCGTCGTGGTCAAAGCGGGTACCCTTGATCGTCTGGTGGACATCCTAGTGGAAGGTCTTCATGGTATCTCCGTCTCTGTCGCTGACGACAACGGAGAAATGTCTTTGAATGCTGAGAAGACCCGAGAATTGAGGGTGGACGTCGACGAATATGCGTCGGTCTGGTGGCACACCTTCCGGAGCTTTGTCACGCCGAACGTATTTTTCGAGGTACGTGGGTCCTCAATCCGTCATTATACTTTTTGTTGTTCATATGAGTTCTGTAGCTGTTGCGAAAACGTTACATGCAGTCTCAACCGAAGGTTCAGACACAATCCGTTGCAAGCGATCTGGCTTCGATGGTCCGTGTCCGACTGGAGGTGCTGGAGACGATCAACAAGTGGATCGTTAGCGGTGGTGGTGCTCAAGACGCACTAGACGACGTACAGCTGTACACCAATCTTCACACATTCCTGTCTCAACCTGCCGAGCTACCTGCGTCTGCGAACGAGACGGCCTTACCTCGTGGCATCGCTGTCCTGGAGGATACTAGGAATCACTTGCTGTCTTTGTTCTCGGCCCAGCAGAAACGACCCCAATCTGCCGTCAAACCGTCTGCCAACTCGTCTACTCGCCCCTCGTCGATACGAAACTTCGGTTCCGATGCTCCTGACGTTGACCAGATTGATGCAGAGACGTTGGTCGCCAATCTTGACGGTATGGCGTGTGCCGCTTTCCGCAATGTTGTGCAAGAGGTACGATTACCACTTCATTTCCTGTGCCACAGAGACTGATAATCAAATGTTCTAGGATCTCTTCGTCACCGCTGACATCCTCGAAGTACAGTCAGCAGACAGGACAGGGTGGTTCCCCACACGTGAGCCTAATACGATATCTGACGAGGTGGAGATCCAGTACATTCAGTCGTACTTGCATGAGATCGAGCCGTCTCAGTTGATTTCCGAGCTCGGTCAGGACTCCTTTTACCGACTCTTGCCTCCCCCAATTCGAGGATGCGTCCGGGCATTCGGTATCCTGCGTAAATGGCTGGTGTCTAGGATCACAGCGCATAAAATCGGCCTCCGTACTAGGCAGACGAGGATGGAGCTGTACCTCCGGGCTATTGAAGTGTGTCGGATTCGGAATGCGGTCCCGGGCGAGCTGCCGCCGTTCGAGCGCGCCTGTGTGCGTTCGTTCGCGGAGGCGATCTTGACGTCTGCGGTGCTCAGTGTGGAGAGTCGCATGTACCATCGTGCGTGGCAAATCGTGGCTTCTGCTCGTGGGACGAGCTGCGACACGCTTTCCGCACTGCTGTGCAAGCCTGTTGTCAATACGGTTTCAACCAAGGAGGCGCTGACGACGGATATGGGGTGGCTGCTTGAGAGGATGCTCGAGGTCATCAGCATGCCTGACGTATTGGAGTCCCCGCCTGCGGAGAGTCCTACTCTAATCAATTTCGACAAGCGCAGGTGTGTTCTGTACTCCAAGTACACTGATCCTAGACGTGATATACTAAACTCTCTCCCAGATCATTATGTGGCTTGATTACGAGCGCTGTGCCTTTAAGCCTGCCCCACAAGAGCCACCATAGGATGGAGACCAGCCGCGTCGACTTTGAGCGACTCAACAACATCGAGCAGAGCCTCAACAGCTTACACTTCGACCTCCGGACTATCCGAGAAGAAGCATATCGTGAAGCCACACAAGCAGGTCCACCTGTGCCCAAACGATTACCACGACCGTTCCAGGCTATCGTCGTTGCTCAACAAGAGAAGAACAAGCGAGACAAGACTTTGCGCGACCGTCTGAGCAAAGAGAAGAGACAAGAGCAGCAAAGACAGGATAGGAGGGAAGAGTATCTGAACAAAGCTATGAACCCGCGCAGACCGCCACCGTCCGCCACTGCCTCTAAGCAGCACCGCAACAAGAAAAGCATGTCCTCCGCGTTCCTCCACTTTATGCGCCCCATCTCGAGTGCCTTCACTTCTGAATCTACACCTATGAACGCCCCGAAGCGCACTCCAGCGGAACTGGATTTCGCACCGGTGCACAAACCGTCGCTGGTGCTCAACGTCGTGGACGTGCGTGTGTCGCAGTTCATCAACAACGAGCGGTCGTACACGTTCCAGATTGATACGGAAGATGGCGGGCATTATTTGTTGCAGGCGTTAGATAAGGCAGATATGAAGCGATGGATGGACACGATTGATAAGGTGTCCAAGTCGGCGGCGAAGAGGAGGTTGACGTATTTGGGAAATGCGTCGAAGCTGCAGCCGTCGGACCATTTGTTGACTCCCGGGTCGGCTTCGAGGGATCCTCGTGCAGGTAAGCAGCGTTCGAATTTATGAATCCTTGGTTTCGTGCTCATAATTTTGCATCAGTCTTTGGCGTGGATCTCGACTATCTCTTGCAACGAGATGCCGGCGGCGTGGAACCTCAACCCGGAGCCATTCCTAGCGTTATTGACCGTCTCATGTGGTTTGTCGAGAACAAAGGTTTGACTGATATCGGAATTTGTAAGTGTTCCGCTTGTTTCAACGCACTCCACGTACTGACTTCAGTTATGCAGATCGTATTGCTGGTGCTCACTCCGAGATCAACAACTTGAAGGACGCGCTGAACCGAGGTTCGTCGTCACACACACACATTATCCAGCTCTGAACTTACATCGTGAACACAGGTGAATGGCCGATCGAGGACTTCACAGATGTCAATGCCGTATGCGACCTTATCAAGGCGTGGTTCCGCGTTCTGCCCGGAGGCATGTTCCCAGGATCGTGCTATACACAGCTTATGGGTGCCGGGTGTACGTGTTTCGTACTGTTCGGACACTTTGATTTTCTGACTTTTCCACAACAGCCAACGATGCCATTGACCTCCAGACGAGGCTTGCCAATATCCGACAAGTGATTCACAGTTTGCCGCAGAGCAATTTCAGTCTGTTGAAGCGGCTCATGGAGCATCTTGACAAGTACGTCGATTGCGTTCGCAGCGTGGATATATTTACTTACCGTTCAATAGGGTCACGGACTACGAGGAACACAACCAGATGACCGCGGATTCGCTATCAACGGTGTTCAGCCCGAATCTCCTGCGCTCATCCAACAACGACATCGGGTTCTTCTTTGCCAACATGAGCTCTGCCCACCGTGCTGTCAAGCTCTTGATCACTCATGTGCGTGTTTTGTTTCAGCCATCAATCTATATGTCCTCATGTATTTTTGTTTGTAGTTCCACACTATCTTCGACGACGTGGAGCCCGAGCAGGAGGTCGAGAGTGACGTAGAAGAAGAGTATGAACACTTCGACGAACCAATCCCCGAGGAGGACGAAGAGGAAGACATCCTATCTGCAAACCAGGAGAGCTCCGACGAAAATGACGAGGACCAGGGCGGGGATGAAGACGAAGACCGGACGTCCCGGTACCCCGAGGCGACCAATATGGAGCCGCCTCGTATCGATATTGATATTCCTCACACCAATTGAACGAAACCGGCGCAGGTCTCCGCGGATTTCCACTTGGTGTTCTTTTTTATTCGCATTCTTCAACGAATGCTATTATTGCTGCTGCTGCTATTTGTGCTCTATGCCTTCTTTCACTGTCACGTTTCGTTCGCTTCTCGTTCTGCCTATACACGGACTCACGCTCATTTGGACATTACACTCCCTTCTCATTCTCCAGTTCATCATTCCCGAGACCGTGCCTTTTTCTGTTCTGTCCCCCATGCCCGACGCGTCCGTTCTTCTATGCTCGCCGTTTGAGCCTGTGTTATTATATGGAATTCAGGTGGAGCTAATAGTACATTGTGCCGTGTAACCTAGTACTAGTCAACGTTCTTTTCAATGTAGGCAGTATTCATTGCTAAATTATTCCATCCTTTCTTCCCGGAGACTCGACAGTTCAAGAGTGAGAAAGAGACTTTGCTCCCACTGCAAGCGAGCGATGGTCCGTGCGCACGTCAGCCAAGGTATAAAGAGGACGCCCCTTCCACCTGAACAACTCATACTTACCTTGATGGCACAAGCCCCCTCACCTACCTGGGTGTGTGGGCCGTAGGGGTCTTCCATAGCACGGCGACCTTGTCCCCAGAGGAACCCTGCGGTTTGTATGGGCTCCGGCTCATGCACCGTCTCAATATTTTCCTGTTCTGCTTCGGCCCTCGGGCTGGGCAGGCCATTTTTTTTTTCGCTCTTTACCGGCGCTAACCCTAACCCTAGTCGCACTCATTTTAATGAATGTTTCTTATGTCATTCCATCGCGTGAATACTCCTCCTCTTCAACGTTCAACGACGGCGACGACGATGGTCTCGTGGTTGTCGTCGATACATCTACCTTCTTGGCTGCGTGCACCGCCAGCATCTACTGTGCGACATATCATCTACGGCATTCTCATTGGCTTGTCGCTTTCTTTGAGTTCCGCTTCCTTAGCCTTCTTGTACACGCAGCAACGCACGAGAACTCGTCTGGCAAGGACCTTTGACAAACGTCCCATTGAACTGAGGAGTGATGAGGTCGTAAACGGCGTTACAGGGCTCATCGGTGCGTGTCTGCTGCTCCATCACCCTCACTCTCCAGCTAAACTCATTCTTCAGGCAACACACCTCTCGTACGGATTCCATCACTGAGCGACGCGTTAGGCGTCGAGATTCTCGGGAAAGCAGAGGTCCGGCCGTTTGCTCTACGTGTCATCATATCGTTTCCGCATAATAAACACGCATTCAGTTTTTGAACCCGGGTGGAAGTGTGAAGGATCGTGTGGCGCTTCGGAGTACGTCTACAATCAGCGTGCGTTCGAATGTATCATGCTGAGTATCTTCATTCTTATCAGTTCTTGAGGATGCAGAGCGCCTTGGGTTAATACATCCACGCACTGGCTCCCGTATCTTCGAGGGCACGGTGGGATCTACCGGGATCTCTATTGCAACTATCGCTAAAGCAAGGTGAACGAGAGATTCATACGTGTAACTGCCCATTGTCTAATCATTTTGCATGCATCCAGAGGATATGATGCTAGTAAGAACAATACGTGTTTCCTCGGAAGAAGGTGACTGAACAGCTCCCTAGCTATTATCATGCCCGACGACGTTGCCGAAGAGAAAGTCAAAGCCTTGCAATCTCTCGGCGCTGATGTAGAACGTGTACGACCGGCGAGCATCGTGGACAAGAAACAATTCGTGGTGCGTTTCCCTTCTGTTGATCACGACGACTCGGAGTTGATCTCAATGTCGTATGCAGAACTTAGCTAGAGATCGGGCTGCTCACTTCGGGCATACAGCCAACCCACGCGATTCATTGATCCGGTCGTCCTCTTCGGTGCTTGTCACGAGTACTGCATCTGATGAAGTGTTGAACGAGCATGGGACGCTCACTCTAGACGAAGCAGACGAGCTAAGAACGAGGCCGAGAGGGTTCTTTGCGGATCAGTTTGAAGTGAGTGATATATTGTTGCACTTGGCTGCGACTGCAAGACTGATACTCGCTTTCAGAACAGAAGCAATTATCAGGCTCATTATGAAGGTACCGGGCCCGAGATATGGAGACAGACGAGTGGGCGAGTGGATGCGTTTGTCTCTGGTGCAGGTACGTAAGTCGTCTGCAGGGTATATGCGTGTCTAATTTTGCTCTCGACCACAGGCACTGGAGGCACTCTATCTGGGATCGGACAATACCTGAAGTCTGTGAAGGAAGACGTGATGGTCATCATGTCTGACCCAGAAGGCAGCGGATTGTACAACAAGGTACGTTACTGCTCTTCTCCGCTCCTTTATCCCTCGCTATGCTCAGTTTTGGACGTGCAGGTCAAGTTTGGCGTCATGTACGATCGTAGAGAAGCAGAAGGGACGAAAAGACGGCATCAAGTGGACACCGTTGTTGAGGGCATGTATGTTCATTTCCATACTTCCGCAGCCCTGTTTCATTTGTTGACGATGCACTTCAGAGGTATTAACCGATTGACGCACAATTTTGAGCTCGGTCTAGATATCATTGACGACGCATTCAGGTCGATCCTTCATCCTCTCATACACCTGTCTTTGTTACTAACAATATCCCACAGAGTCACCGACGCCGAAGCAGTCGCCATGTCCCGCTACTTGGTAGAAAACGACGGCCTGTTCCTGGGCTCAAGCAGCGCATGTAACCTCGTTGCTTGCGTCAAGTTCGTGAAGCAGATGGGCTGGAAGGACGGTGAGAGGGTTGTCACGATATTGTGAGTCGATCTGCTGCGTACGCTTTGCAAGCGGGTGTTGATGATATGTTTGTAGATGTGATTCTGGGACACGACATTATTCGAAGGTGCGTCTCCCGTAGAGTGGCTACTTATTAATAATTACATGCAGTTACTGATTTTTCGTCGTGTGGATCTGTGATTTATAGTTCTGGTGAGTTCAGATTTTTACGTACGACGAGGACATATACTTATCAATGGTTCGTTAGGAATGCCGACTACTTGCAACGCGCGAACATCCCCGTCGACGTCGAGATCATACACGATTTGCTAGCTTAATATTAGTCTCTGTGGCTGACCTCGGTGCGGAAGACAATCGTTCCTTACTAGAGAACATAGACGTAACTGACGAAGTGCTTAGTGTATTTCCACAGTAATGTATATTGAACATCGTGTACAACCTCCGCTGACTCTCCTCACAAATGATCCAAATAAACCCCTGAACCACAACAGACAGATCGCAAAACTCTATCTACATACCAACCACATTTGCCCTCAATCCTCTGCCACGATAATAATCGGTTTCCCAATCTGCTGTCCAAAATGGACGTCCGCAAGAGCCTGCCCGGCCTGCTGCAGCCCCTCAAACCGCCACTCGCGCGTCTTGATCGTGCCATCTAGGACGAGCTTCGTTGCTTCTTCAAGGAAGGGCACCGCAGCGGTCTGCATGGCTTCACCGATCCCGATGACGAGGCCGTGCATGGTGAGGGATTTGAAGACTACGTGTTTGATGTTCTGTCCAATCAAGTAAGCAAACGGGCGGAGGAATAGCATCGGTCGAAGCGTGTACCTTTATGCCGGTGTCTTCCTCGTTGTATCCGGTGACCGTGCCTACGCGCTGCATAGCGGATATATTATGAGTAATTGGGGCGATCGAGCAGAACTACGGTGAAGCTCACGATGATGATACCAAATTGGGCCATGTTGAGCAGCGTATCATCCAACACTGTGCCGCCGACGTGGTCCCAGAAGCTAAAATGGGCACAATTTCAGCATTAGTGCCAAAAATGCGCGGGAGCGGTAAATATACATGTCGACTGGCCCATGCTCAGCAAGGACCTTCCCGGTGTTGGTTGTCTTGTAGTTGAACACGACGTCGGCGCCGGCCTCTTTCAAGATCTCCAGCTTCTCTGCAGAGCCCGCAGACGCGATGATCTTTATGTGCGGGTGTATGTGCCGCACATACTCGATAAGGAACCTAGTAAAAGGTGTCAAACATGTAGTCAACGAAAACATTGTTAGCGTGGCTCACGTTCCGACGGGCCCAGCGGCGCTGTTCACGAAGAACGTCTTGCTCGTCTTCGCCTTCTCTTTGGCGTACGCGTGCCATCCTGCATACGCCGTCTCACCTGTAGTAATATTGATTCACTGATTCGACACTGAGCGTATGAAAAATATGTACCTGTCATTCCCAAATCATGAACATAGACGGAGGCGGGAATACTCGGGTGCTTGGCGATTTTCTGGAGGAACTGGAACTGGTGCTGGGCTTCCGGCGGACCGGGGTAGACGGAATAATTCTCGAAAGCTGTTTGTGCGCCAAAATGAGTCAACCGCGGCGCGAAGCGGTCACCTTGCGAGATGACCTACATATAAATCCGTAGACAAAGTCACCAGGCTGAAACCCTGGTTTCTCGCTGCGGACGACGACGCCGACACCCCAGTTATCGATGCTGGAAAAACGCGTTGGTGAGTCGACGAATGTATAACAAATGAGCGATGATGAAGGACGTACGGACGTCCAAGGATGAGCGCAGGAAAGAAGTGGTCGATCTTAGGGTCCCTCATGCGGATACGCACGACGGGGTCGCTGCTCAGAGCCAGCGTCCTGATGAGGACGCCGCCATCCAATGCAACGGTCTCCAAGTCGATCTTGACCTCGACATACTTAGTGTGGACACCAGGAAGTTGGAAGGTAGTCGGGTGGGCGGCGTACAGGAGGCGGCCGTTAGTGACGATCGACATTGTGTGGTAGCTGGTTGGTCTGAAGAGGTTTGGTTAGGTTGTTGGAAGTTTCGGAGGCAAATTGGGATGATGATGGCCTTTTGGTTGAGGTGTTGCTTTATACCCTTGAGGCGTAGAATGTAGGGTCACGAACGGCATCCTTAGACATTGCGAGCTCGCCAGATGCTACGCCATGAGTTGAGTGAGCCGTGTATGCTTGCTTTGTGATCACTCACAAAAGGTTGGTGGAGTACTAGGTCAGCAAGTCGGTGGCCGAGTCTTCGGAATAGCGCTGCAAGTTACTGCTACCGTGGTCCGTAGCGTTCATCCAGCTTCGAAAACAAAACGTTTGACGTTGCCCGGCGCGCCAGTAGCGAGCTCTTCACCCAATAACGACGTATCTGGGGTGATGGTACTCATGCTCCATTACCTTGTGTGACCGGTTGGTACATGGACAATCACCAATTCGCCTTGCACGAAAGGTTGCACCAGTAACAATCCAATCACGGTAGAGCCTGAACGGTGCTAGTAAAGCGGCAACATAAAATCAGCGTAATCAGCCTGAGAACTTGACGGTACATACGAGAACGTTCGGGATCTCGAACTGATTCATGCAAACCCAATCCCATACTTTGGGAGCACTTCAAGTGGAACAAGTAAGTTTGAGGGAGGACCGTGACTTTGACACCGACGGCGTTAGAGTGTAATAGCCAGTGATAAGTTGATTGTCAGCAAGAACTTTGATCGGAGTTCGAATTTATAACTGATCTACAGAACATGACAAATTTGGTACTCAGGAAGGTTTGTGCTGTTGGTCGCCGCCGGCGTCGTCATCGTAGTGGGTAGACGTTGGGAATTTGAACATTCAGTATGTCCGTTTATCTTGCAGCAGGCTGTGAGGTTAGATAGGTCGACAATTATCGTCACCCATCAGGAAAAACCTGTTTCGCTAAGTAGATATGGTTACCACTAGTCTGTGACAATGTGTGGTAACTTACCTCTAATTATCAGTCCTAACATGATTACACAAGTTAGTGATAATTACAGAAGTCCCCAATAATCCTACACTCTCTTACCTCTCATTACATCTAATCTATGTACGTTGATTTTGCCCTGCCAATGCAGTGATCCTAGACATAGTGAAAATAAAGTCAGAATCACCAAGTACCAAGAAAGCGACATCATTTTCAGTGATTCGCGTTTTCCACTGCTCGACCTAGTACTAACCCCGAAGACGCGGGCCCACAGTGATGATTCAGCTGTAATCAGAAGTGAACTCTCGTGCTATCACCCCAGACCTTGCTAGTCACAAGGGATTAGCATAATGGGGGTGACGGACATAATTAAGGTGAATCAGCTAGGATTATGGGAATCCCTCGTGATTAGAGAAGTATGTTTTTCCTGATGAAGCCAATCCTGATACTTCTGGGGGAGTTCATGCACCGGCACGTCGAAACCATCCCACCACGAGAGGTCATCCTGCACCTCAATACCCAATCTCTTCACCACGCTCTTGCGCAACATCCCTTTGTAGATGATCTTCTTCGCCTTCGCTTTCGCCGTCTTCGGGAGTCGGAGTGTTGGATCAGCTTTGCTATAGGGACCGTAGAACACATTGCGACTGGGCCCAGTGTCGTTTCCGCCCCTGCTGCTCCCCGCCTCTGCCTCTGCCTCCGCCATGTTCTTTGACTTCCAGTCGCACCAGAACTGGAACTTGATGAGCTAGAAAAGGAACATATGGAAAAGGTGAGATCAATCTACTACGCTGATACAAATCAACGACTTACTTTCTTGCTTAACGCCGATTTCGGGATCCCGATGTAGGCACCCTTTAGGAAACCTTGCTCCGTGCGCCGTGCAGTGACCTCCTCACATCCATAGACAGGGTCGGCCGAGTCATATTCGTACACAGAGGATTGGTAATCTGTCTGGATGTACTGGGTGGCTCCGGGAATATTGTGTTCCTTGATAAGGTTCGCGTCGAGGGGTTTACGACGTGACGTAGATTTCTGCGATGATACAACAAAGTGAGTGCGTTCCTTGTAGTATGCGAGAGATTTCAGCTTACTGTGGTACGACGTGAGCGCATGGACGATCTCTTGGTTTCGGCTCTGATTTGTGCTAGGCCTTCAGGTGTAGTTGCCTTGCGTGCCTTGCGAGAGATGTAAGTGAAATAATGTTGAGCGACGTGACGCATGATTCCCTGGTTGAACCCTGCATCCGAGATCGTTCCCTGACCTGCCTCACGAAGGCTCTTGGATACGGAATTAGTACGTGGGTAACAGGTTTTGATATTGGATGCTTACTTTCTCGTTGTTATAGACCAGTGATACCAACTTTGATATGAACGCTTCATTCGGCGGGGCGTTCACGGGCTTTTTCCACTGGGGGTAGTACACCACCTCTCCGTCCTCCATCTGAGTCTCGAGCTCGTCTCCGTCATGATGACGGTCAACCTGTCCCGCCAATGTCTTGTAACATTCCTTGTCGACGTGCAACATCGCCCAAGTCATCTCGTGGACTTTGATCTGTAAATCTTAGGTGAGCGACACGTTAATAGTTATGTTTGATAAATGCGCTACTTACTTTCACGTCTGGGTGGGTATTGGCACCAGACTCGGAAGCCTTCGTGCGTTTCTTGGGTGGCCCATCTTCATCGTCGATCTCGCGTCGTCGTTTCAACTCCTCCTCCGCTTCTTCAAGGCGAGACGCCACCCCTCCCAGCTTTGTCTCCAACTCGTTGATCCGATGTTCCAACTCGATCGTGTTCTGCATGCCACCTGGCATAAAGGCTTGCTGGAAGGAAAGATGATCGGGTGGCATACTGATGCTGCGTCCACCGTGATCGGAAGGGAAGAAGAATGGTCCCGCAGGATTACTAGGTGAGGGAGGTCGTGCCGGGTCCGATCCATCTCGCATTACTGACGACGCACGCGATGTCGACTGCGAACGATCTCGACCAGGTACCGCACCGGCCGGCGGCTGCACTGGATTGAGAGGACGGGACATCCCCGGAGGCATTCCCATCGGAGGGTATGTAGCCATTGGATTTCCATTATATGTGTTCGGTACTGACCCAAAGGATTGTCCATAGCCGTGATTTGGAGGGAACGTGTATTCCATGCCTGGTTGTGGGTGCATATTGCCGTACGGCGCAGGGCCCATACCCGCAGGGTAGCGATTGGGAAGTCCGTTTTCTTCTCGGTTCGGGTACGAATAACCAGCTGGACCCATGCTAGGCTCCCTCTGGTGGTTTCCTTGAGGTGGTGGACCCATTTTCACGACGTGTAGGGAGCAGGATTTGGGTGAGGACGCGACGCGACGTGGGGAGGAGCGGGAAAGGGCGGGGGCGGGGCGGGAACACGTCGAGTTTTTGCATTGTATTCAGGTCTCAATAATAGACTTCTCAGACATCTTTTCACCACTCAAAGTGTTCATTTGAAGATCTCAAAAGTGGCCCAAAAGCCAACTATTCACCCCTTCTATTCAGGTCTACATACTCTAGTTTTCAGGTCTGACGGTCTCAAAAGGTGGCACTTCGAGGGCCCTTTCAGCTCTTCAATGTGGGAATTTTCACACCCTCAAAAGGGTCTGAGAAGCGCCCTTTTCAGGGCCTTTTCAGGCCATTAAAAAATCAAGCTATCCGCAGTGAGTGAAGTTGTGTTGTTGTGGCCGGAGAGGCCCGCGTGACTTTCACGTGATGTAGTCGTCTCTGACTCGGGCCTACCTTACACTTCATCTCGAACCCATACCCCTACCTTCCCTCGCGCTCTGTATCATTAGAACTTATCACACCATGTCGAGACATAGAGATATCAGGAATATGAACATCGCAGGTGCGAGATCAACA
>SGPM01000142.1:12955-64844 GCA_004802725.1 Antrodiella citrinella | reverse complement strand
TTGTTCTATACATCAATGCGATCATTTTGACATAGTTTCCGTAACATAAGACCGAGTTTGGGATGAGAACCAGCCCATCGCAACTTCGGCGCTTATAAGCGCCGGTGTGCGCGATGATGTGGCATCCCTTTTAGCAGTAACGCAACGGTTTGAGACCGTTAAAAGGGTGAAACAGATACTTATTCATGTACTCTACATTATTTAGGCCCTGTTCGGCGACGCAAGTTGAGTTGAGTTGGGTGGGGTTGGGTTGAAGTTCGGACAATTCCGCAACTCGAGCCAGTGAAGCGCGCGAGTTGAGCTCGAGTTGTCACAGTATGTCACAAATAGTAACAGTGTTATGATCATGATAACACACTCATCGTTGATATTGAGAATCCAACATTGACATGGTTCAAGTTCATGTGCAGCCACCAAAGGCCCAGGAAAGTCACTAACGGTGGTAGTTGTCAGCTTTGCTGCTGCTGCTGGTCATTCAACCACAAATCGATGACCTCAGCACACGTCCCAGGCACAGTGCTCGCTCAACCTGTTACATGAGGCGTAACTTCGGCACGAGTTCTGACCAAGACGAGGTTCAAGTGAGACGGTGAGGACGATGTGCAGACGAGGACGATGTGCAGACGAGGACGATGTTCAGAGTGGAAGATAACCTCTATTAACAAGGAGGTCAAGTTGGGGAACAACTTGACCAACGAGTACAGGTATATATACAGGTACGAGGACTGCAGAATTGGAAGGAGGATCGTTCGAGTACAAAGGAACTGCGGAGGTAAAAGGGAGAACGTTCAAGGGAAACCGTGGGAACGGTGAGCGTTGAACAAAGATGGTTCATCCGCAGTAAGGGAATAGGAAAGGGGTGAGTCGTACTAGGTATACATATGGGAGTCCATATGTGGGTAAGGGTACGACGAAGGAAGTGGATGAGGGAATAAGGGGATAACAGGAAATAAAGGGAAAGGAAAGGGAAAACGAATAAGAGCGCACACGTGTTTGTAACACAACCGATATGCGCATACCAGAGGGCAAATACTACCTTGGTGATGCTGATTTTCCCTCATGCGACTCATTGCTGGTACCATATCGTGGTGTTCAATATCAATCATCCCTTTTAGACTTTGACAAGCTGGAACAACTCGATTCACTCGCAATGAAGCATTTCTCACTCGACTTGACCCCAATGAGCTTTTTGCACCACCCAACATCAGTGATGAAGACAGTGAAGGTGTTCATATCAATGTCAGTGCAGAGGGAAAGGAACAGGCAGAAGTGCGACGGAACAGTATTGCCAAGGCAATGTGGGATGACTATGTACAGATCTTACGAGAACGTGGAGTGGAGATGTAGTGTGGTCTGTACTAGAGAGGTGGTAAAATAAAAAGGGGACTTATTACAAAAGAGTGTGATTAAAAAGCAATGAGTACGAGAAAAGAAGGGAAGGATGAGGAGGGGAGGAAAGGGGAGTTATGTTTCGCGCCGCACACAATGTGCAAGGTGTTATCAGCGCCGATCTAATTGTCACCCTTGTGTCACTCCGCAACCCAGCTGGAGTTGATCTCGAGTCCGCGCTGACCGATATCATTCCCACGTCCATATAAGGCAGGTCAACTTCACTCAACTCAACTCAACTTGCGCCGCCGAACAGGGCCTAATGCGGTGAGTATTTCCCTCAGAATTCGATAGTTATCAATTTTAGTCTCGATTTTAGTCTCGGGTTATATATCGTCTAGCGGATATTCTGCCCTGCACGGAGTGTCAACAGTACC
This sequence comes from Antrodiella citrinella, assembly GCA_004802725.1. Lineage (NCBI taxonomy): Eukaryota > Fungi > Basidiomycota > Agaricomycetes > Polyporales > Steccherinaceae > Antrodiella > Antrodiella citrinella. The sequence goes on along the minus strand of SGPM01000142.1, from coordinate 63,078 downwards.
ACGACACTCCTTTCTCTCTTTTAAATCATCATGATTATGGACGGATGGCAAGACCACCTGCACTTCGAGTTAGGAGGAGAGCATGTCCTCCTTCCTTCGTTGCATCTCGACTCTGCCTGGCATTTCTTCCTCGGTGGAATTCTAACAGTAACCTTATGTCTCTTTGAGAGGTCATTTCCTATCGCTCTCCCAGGGAAACGCCCTTCGAACTGATCCTGAACATCGACAGGGCGTTGACGTTTGCTATCTCAAAGCATTGGTGCCCCCTTCAGTCTATCCGTCGTTCGCGTCTGCGAAAGGCCCTTTGGAACACGAGTCTGTATTGGATTGTGACGCTGGGCCGTCTGTGAGTGCTGCATTAGACGTTTTGACGGCTGACGTTTCCTGCCATTGACACCTTACGGCAGATTGTACATGCTGATTGCAATGACGAACAATATGGGGTGAGCCAGGTGCGACGTACCAACGATAATTGCAGATACTGACATTTGGTATTTAGGTTGATCCTCGTAGCAGTATGTTCCGGCCGTTCTCAAACTATGTCCCTGGCGACTGACCGAAATGTCCTTAGACAACAGCGCTATCGATTGGACAATTCGTAATTCATTATCTAGAAGACCCCCGGCCTGAATACAGGTCACGAAATCCTCGAGAGTGAGTGCTTGCCTGCCAGACCCGAGTCCAACCATCCAATTCATCTTCCAGCCCGGAGAACATAAAGGAGCCACTACTCGATTCTCCAAGAGCCTACAACCACTCTCTCCCGCTCCGAAACTACTCCGTCTCCTCCATCGCACCACCTTACCACTACCACAGCCAACATTCTCCCGTCTCGCCCGATTCTTCCACATCGCGGAACGACTACGTTCCCTATCACGAGGACGCCGCTTATGTCGAGGAATCAACAACACAAGACACAGAACGGACGTTCAGCACGCATCTGCGGTCCAAGTCGAAGCCCATGGACATCTTCATCCACCCGGCAGAGTCAAACCTCGCGCGGGCGGACGCCGCCGCACAGCACCTCGGTGTGGGTGGCGATACGGAGAGGGTTCGGTCACATCAATATCCGACGGTAGACGACGACGACGACATCGCGTGGGAGGCTGGGAGGGGGAGGGATGTCGCAAGGGAGTTGCTGGGATCTGCCTCGAGGAAGAACACGGTATGATGCGTATGATGTTTGCACTGGCTGTTCTCGCATAAGTTCCTACTTATTTGTACTGTAACTTATCATCTTTGATAGAAGGACTATGATTTGACAGCGGCACCCTTACTCGCTGTCTCCATTCACCTGATTGCACAAGATATGTATGAGTACACCTATGGCTCATACGATGCCAAGAAAACCGAATCATAATTCACGTTCTGTCTTTGTTTACATACTGTGTTCGACATCATACAAGCAGTAGCCGATCCTCGTCCTCGCCCTCAGTCCCAAACCAGTAGCTGGGGGGCGGGCTCTGATGCGCGGTAGAGTGAGTAGTCTGTAGCCCCAGAATCGAGGTAGTTCACGAACTGATACCTCAAACCGGCGTTCCAAGAAGGGACCAGGTCCGGAATCCTCACTCACTCACTCAAAGTGCGATCTACAGCTAGTTTATCAAGTGAGTACATGAATGTTGTACGGGTATTCAGCATGACAGATTTGTTGCCGGTACATAATATGACAGTCTACGACAAAAACTCTCAGTGATTTGTGTCGTGATTTAATCGGAAGAGAAGTACCTGGATCAAATTCCACTACCTTCGGCCCTTCTTCTCGAGTACCTCAGCAGCCTTCGTCGCTCTCCATTCACATCCCGCCTGATACTCACACGATCTGGAAGAACGATAAAAAGTCAATCGTTGAAATTTCCACATGAGTCAAAAACACTCACAAGCACCTCCCCGCGAGATGAACATCAACGCCCTTCGGCGGACGCCGTCCGTACCACCAGTCAAGGACGCTCTTCACATAACTCAGCAACGTCTTCTCATCCATCTGGAATGTCTTCTTCCCGATGACGGTAGACTCCGACGGTTCCGGCGTGCGCTCCTTATCCTCAATAGGCTTCTCCTTGGGAGACGGAGGAGCGCTCGTCTCTGCCTCACCCGCAAGGACGATGTCCTTCAACTCGGGACGCGAACGGACTTGTTCCAGCAGAGACTGCTGGATAGCCCACTCCAAGCTTGCGTCGTCTCCGCTGCCAGAGGCTAGCCCTGGAGATGGAGAGGGGATGGACGTCGTTGGCTCGTCGGCACTGGTCACTTCAGCTAGCATCGTCTTAAGCCCTTCTTCGACCATCTGTTCGTCGCACGCAGGGGCGAGACTGTCGTCAAGACTGGCGATGACTGCGCGGACGATGTCATCAGTCTCTGTTGCCAACAAATCGGCGGAGGATGGTGTATGGCTTCGCTTGTTCTTCCATCTCGTCTTCTTAGGCTGTGTACGGTAGACAACTGTAAGGGTATCGTCGACGCCTGACAGGTGGAGCGCTTCAACTAGATTCCGCCACCCCTCGGTCAAGTCGTCGAGGCAGTTCAGAGCGATTGCACTCCCGTTCGTGTCATTTGACAGAAGAACGAGACCAGCCGTGTCTCGGAATGTCTGGGAGAATGGCCGACGGTGGTCAAGACGCATGCGAAGCCAAATTTGTTGAAAATCTAACGCGTCTTCGGACTCGGCTGGCGAGGCGAGCAAGTTGCTCAGGAGCCTATGATACAGCATAAGCTGCATCCGCGCCGAGAGCGTATCTTCCACTTTTGGTAAGGAAGCACTCCGTCGTGTTTTGGTATCCGACAAATGTAGTTTGAACAGTGGTGAGGGCAATGCAGGTGGCTCGGCCGGGGACGGTGTGAGAACCATTCCCGAACTATGCGGAGGAGATGAAACTTGGATGCATTTGTCCTCAAGCAAGGGACTCGAGGACATATCGGTTTGGCTATCCGTCCTTTCACTCCTCGACGGTGTGGACGGAAAGAAGTCTGTCAAAGGTAGTTGGTCCGGCGATAACGAACGCTTGACTCGCTTCGCCGAGTGTTTGGTAGGAGTGTTTGGAGCAGTAGAATTTGGACTGCGCTTGACACTATTGCGTGGTGAAGGCGGCGGAAGAGCAACGGGTTTCCGCTCGACTTCATCCTGGTAGAAGATCAACATGGCCCGCAGTACAGAACACAATAATGTCTTACGATAATGCCAGTCACAATTTGCGAGTTCACTACGCCAAAAACGTGCATCTCGCGCTACGTAAGGTATTTCAGCGGATTGGCGGCAGAACTGTCAAAGTAAGAAGTTTACACAGCGGCCAGCATGTTGCAAAGATTGCATGGAAGCAATCATGTTGACGAGACTGACACAAGGTTTAGTTTTGTTAAAGGAAGTATAAGAAACATCGTACCGTAAGGCCCACCGCTCTTCCTCTGTAGTAGTTTCGACTTTGATCTCTTCTGGATGCAGCTCACGTTCCAACACCTTGTGTACTGACTAGATTTTCGATCAGCCTGATGTAAACTATAAAAGAGTGGTCACTCACTCGTCCACGCTCAGCAACAAGGTCGTTAACGACAGCAACAGACGTGTCCACAATAATGGTCTTTCCAGCTGCGGTCTGAAACTCGGTGGGTCGCTCCTCCACCTTCTTGAATCGTTTCTGACGAAGGCCATAGTCAAATTGAACTTCACACCTACAATACTTCAGCAAAAATGTACAGTATCATGACTGAACCTTGCGGGACGCACCAAGAGGGGCTGGTCAAATCAGTCACAGATAGTGCTCCACGCCATGACCGAAACCGCTCATAGGGACTGGCTTCCTTCATTTGCCGGTAGGATGAGACATTTGTTTCACTGTTATTTTTCCGCACCGGTGGCTCTCCCGGTGGTCCCATATCTCTCAGGGTCTTGCTAGCTCCTTCAAGAACGACAGACACGGCAGGGCCAGCGCGGGCGGCGTTGTTGAGAATCGCGCCTACTCGCTTCGTTGCACCAGTACTGCTTTCCCCGACGTCGGTCACAGCAGCGTCAAAAGACGCAAAGTCGTCGGCAGTGAACTCTGAGAGATCGTAGTCCGAGTAGCTGTCACTGTGGTGTGCGTCTATCTGCGTGCTGGGAGCTGTGTAGAAGACATCTAAATCTGAAGACTGTGAGTCTTGAGAGTCCTGAATATCTCCTTCACGTGTCTCCTCTTCCTGTGATGGCCGAGTTTCTTGCGAGGGGATACCAGTTGTGGGAGGTGAAGGTGGCAGAGACGTGATGAAGGGCAAGTCTTCAACGTCCAAGCTGAGGTTGTAGGCGTCGTATTCGTCGTCAGACATTCCTCGACGTTGGAGGCGGCGATGAGTAGAAAGGGAATGCTAATTGTCGACGCTCGTTAGGAGGGTCGAGGAGGAGGAGGAGGTCAACGGACTCGGAGCGAAAACACGCTGCAACAAAACAAACGCGTGACGCGACGCGTACTGTCACACTCCTAAACACGTGCTGCGTGACCGTAATTGATCCTCCCGCGGCTTTGCTGTCGTTGACGACGTACTCTCCTTCACTGCTGCTGCGATACGTCCTGTCTACCGCCTACATCGTCCTGCAGCGGGCTCTGTGTTCAACGAGCAGCTAACATTTCGGCATCAATTTACGGGTCCGCGCTGCGCTCGGTTTCGATAACGATTTCTGGGGGAACAATTTGGACGCTCTCAGATAAGTTTCTGCGTATCATACCGAGCGGTGAGTAGCCTGCTGTACCAGAATTTCCCGGCAAACATTGACGTACACCGTTCTCATGTTAGTCAGTCCAGTCCGCCTTGGGACCGATGTATTGCTTTGTGAGCCCCCAAGACGACGCACACAGCGCGTATCCTGTGTGATGTTGGTGTGATGCGATACCCTTCCCTCGTTGCCGTCCGTACTTCGCTTTCCCTCTAGGATCAGGACTTTCCGTTCATCAAGCTATTATCGAAAGGCCTGAGCGTCACGGAGATGCGTAGCATGAGAGCTTTTGGGAACGGGGCGGCATATTTTCATGAACGTGAGTGAGACCCGTCATCGCAAAATCGAGCATCTGTTTCATCATCTTCGCGAACCTATGTCCGCAGACTTCTTATCCAAGACTCCGTTCAGGCTCTCACCGTTACAGCGAGCGGGGTCTATACCACTTCTGAGGCGGTTTGGTTTCTACTATAGAATTCCCGTACTTATCACAGTGACGTCTTCTGGTGTTTTCCATGTGTTGTGGTGGTCGCCAATCGGAAGACGACGTCCGCATTCACAGAAATTGTGAAATTTTGATGCGGATTGCAGACCCTTTTTGCAGAACAGTGCGTGCTCTTATCGTAAACACGAATCTCAGCTCTTCGGCCTTCGTATCGCTCAGCACAGTAAATGATGAGGACGGTAAACGAATGCAATGCTGCGAAAGATACTCTGGGGAGGTGCGGAGAACGATTGGCCGTGACGAGAACAGACGTCATTTCGGTGATAACCCTCAAAAAGGAAAATCTCGCGCCAATTTCGACACTTGACAGCATGCTTATTTTGATCCCTTTCTTTTCTGGAAGATACTCGACGCGCCAACCTTGCCTTACCCTGAATCGGATTCATCTTCAATGCTGTGTCCACTGCAAAAGCACCTCTTTCGTCGGATGTCGCTGTGTTTTCCTGAACGTTATAGCTCCAATGTGGGCCTCAACATTTTGCCGAGGTGATACTGGTGAGCGAGGTCATAGCGGCGTAGGGAATTTGTTGCCTGAACCTCCACAGATCCTGATATGTGAACACCGACCGGCGTCCTTGACGCCATCATCGAGCGTGCTTATCACTAGAAGACGATTGTTATCTTTTGTTATTCGGTCTTAGCGAACATAAGGAACGTGGGCGCCGGCGAGTTTTCCCTTTCACATCACTTTTTTCTCCGGCTGCTGTTGTTGTTCGTATCGCGGCCGCACTGCCTGCAGGTCCCATATATTAGTAGCCGTCACGCAAACTTTGACCTCTCTTGCCCTCCTTCCTGGATAAGAGGCTACCCCCACGTTCTCTCCTCTGTAACATTCCCTTGGTTGCTTCTGCTCAAGTCAAGATGCGTTCCACCCTTTACACCGCCCTCAGCCTCTTATCCCTGGCCATCTTCGCTCAGGCGTCCGCGCTGCCTGACGCGTCCGTCGTTGCGCTTAGCTCTTCCCCTTCCCCTGCCCTCGAGGCCCGAGCGCCACAGCCATCCAACGCCAAGCGTAGCCCTCATTCTAAGCGCAAACAGACGCCACTCAGTCCCGAGGAGCAGATGTCTCGTCATCTGTGCCCTCTCGGAATGAATGTCTGCCCAATCCCGCTCGAGAACCTCAACACTGTTCCCCTTATTCCGACGACACTGTTGAAATGGATTGAGGAAGGTTTCGAATGTGTAGATCTCCAAGAAGACCTTACTTCGTGTGGAGGATGCGGGAGTGTCAATGCTAGGTGAGTGATTGCGGTTGAATTCCGATGTTAGATGGGCAGATACTGAGCTCGCTGTTTGTATGAATCTAGCCACGATTGCACGACTATCCCAAATGCGTTGGGTGTGTCGTGCATTGCGGGAGTCTGTCACGTCGACACCTGCAAGTCTGGGTTTACACTGGCTGCCGACGGCAAGACATGCGTCCGGCTCCAATAGTGGTCTATCGATCAATATAGACCCTTCAACGTGCAACGCCCTTTTTCTTTCTCATGAACACTTATAGACTTTATTTATCCTCGTAGACTTTCAACCGTAGATTTCATGCTGAGCATCATGCTCGTCAATTTTTACTATTCCTTCCGGGATCTCAATGGACTTCTTTTACTTGATATGACTTTCACCACTTGTATCTTCGTGGAGCCTGGCTTTCAACACGCGTCGTGATTTGGCTTTTTCTCGAACTTTCTTCTGGCCTGAGACTTCCTCCCTACTGGTACCCACCCCTTTACTATTGGACTTATTGTTACTTACACTGGGCCTGTACGGTCCTATGCTATGTCGTCGTTACAGTTTGTGGTTGTGTACACGTCTTGTGCATCCAATGCTCCCTGTTCTGCTTTGATAGTCTCCACTTATCCTTGTCGGTATGTCGGTGCGACTATCCGAAGCTTCGTGTCGGCTCCGAATCATCCTTCTGCCAAGCACACTGAGCCTTTCGAAGTGAAAGGTTACCATAACACTCGTTGTGACCCACGAGCAGGGCCACGGCGCGTCGTGTTGTTTGCGATGCAGCACGCACAGCGTTACACGCGCTTGACCCTCATGTAAGATCTGAGGATCTGAAGGCCTGAACAGCTGTGGCGAGAAATTTTAGATCGATATCGATTCTGTTTCCTGGAGGTACGTTTTTCGGGCTACTTTGACAAGTACAAGCACTTGCTCCCGAAGTCGGTAGAACTCTACTCATCCCCGAGTTATATCACCGACTTTGTGAATTCACGCAGGGCATATAAGTTGACCAAGGTCGAATCGATGGTGTACGATCTTCACAATGTCAGATATCCTCGACGTAGACAAAATCGCATTCGAACAAAGAGAAAAATACACCTTGCATCAACTGCAGCGCAGCAAAAATACTACACGTACCGTCCTCTAGATCTGCTACCGCCTTCCCAGGCCTACCGTCGGGCATTCTCCGGACCATCCTACTTACAACAAAGAAATCATGAGAGTACATGTGTTTATCGACTAATGATCTGAACGCATCCGTTTCCGTCGATCTGACGATTGTGAGTTGCTGACACACGCCGACAACATTCGTGTGCGTGCCGCATCGGTGTAGTAATACACCATTTGTTCGAGTCGAAGAGGGGGGCAAAAGAGAGTGGGAGGGGCGCACTCAAGTACTCAAGATTAGATGCGGCAAATCAAAGTTGAGAATGAGGCACTTTATATTTTTACCTGCATCTTCCTCATTTCCTTACCTTCGGATCCTTGGTTTTCGATTGTTTCGTTGACATACCACCATTTATTGGCATTCAATGATTCCGCCAGCACTTGCTGCGCTCAACAATATCAATCCCGAAACTGTATCGTCATATCGCTTATCTCATAGAGCGGTTATAGCGCGGTAAACGGAAAATGTGTGAGCGCTGGTTTGAGTGGTCTGATTTTATTCCCTCACCCTGGTGGTGTGTCTTCGGCCAAGTACTCGGACAATAGGCCCAGTCGCCTTTACATTCAACAATCTGTGCAGTAGTTTCTTCGTTATTGATTTTCGACTCTCCAAGATCATCTGTTGAACTTCCTCCTCGTCTCCCAGTCGGGTACCTTACAAGTTGTGAGTCTTTGTATTTCACGGTTCATTGTCTACGGGAGGCGGAGTTAGCTTACGCGTGTACACGGCGGGTTTTAGACAAAACCTCAATAGGCTGGTCAAGAGTTTCATCCTGGACCACCCACGAACCCACGAAGTCATATTTCGATCTGGTCTACCACTGCGAATGTGGCTGACCGAAATTCGCCTTCGCCACTGGACAAGCCTATAGTTTCGAAACCCCTTCATTATCGTCTTCTCTACATCCTCGACTTCTACTTCTAACGACCTTTCATGACCATGTACGACACCCTACGATTATTTCTGAAGAACATTCTCATTCCACTGGCGACGATATCACTTGGTTCGGTGTGGTTTGCATTGGTACGTCCATGTCTTCTACTTCCCACACTTGTTTCTGACCTAGAACCTCAACGCGCTGCAGAGTATTCTGTCACATTTCATTGGGCTCATCCTTCCACCCACGCAACAAACACCAGCTCCGCTGTCCAAGCCTCGACGTAGCAACGGCACCTCCGTCGTACGCTCTGCGGCAAAACCCGTAGCGCCTCTACCTTCGATACTATCGCCCTGGAAAGAATCAGCGCATCATGTTCGGTTTCCCAATGCAGTGCCTCAGCCAACGGCTCGACCGCGTGTAGTCCAGCGATGGTCATCCCCTGCAGGACTGCAGGCCGGCGCGCCACTCTTCATGTCACGCGACAGGTCACTGGTAGAGGATATTGGCTGTACAACGCCTGACAATTCCGTGTTTTGCATCAACAAACTCCTTCCTCATCTAGCAAGACTGGATGCGGAACATTCACCTTCTGTGTCGTCGAGTTTGCTTGACGAAGAGCCGATGCCACTCCTATCGCGGAATGCATCCATGCCCATGCCTCGCAAGGCTTCTTTGACGAGCAAGCTTCCTACCATGAACGTTTTCCGCAGTCGAAGCAAAGGAGTGAAGAGCGAAGGAAGACATTCACGATCTGGATCCCTCAGCTCATCTGTTGCTTCGACTCCGCCATTATCTCCTCAAATCGTTCCGCTAGATTTGAAGGTTGATCCTGAAAAGGGCTCTACAAGCACTTTCAGCAGCAACGAGCTGCCCCCCACGCGTTCGGGATTTGGCCGTACTTTCAAGTTCCGGTCGAAGAGAGTGTCAGCTTCTGCGACAATGTGTATGTCATCCCGATTTTATTGCCGTGCCACTCACTGACGCAGCTCTTTCGAACCTACAGCTGCTTCAGCTGACAGATCCAGTACAGCGGTACGTGAGGACCTTCGTGCTTTCCAACAGCCTTCTCCTCCTCCATCTCCAGACCGCGAGACCGAACTACCACCATCCGTCTTGCGGTCACGCTCCCAGTCCCGTCGGAAAGCGTTTGTGTCTTACCTCAATTTGGCTTCACCAAACCACCAGCGCTCTGCGACAGGCGATGAAAGTAGTCCTCGTACGGCCACCTTGGAAAGCAGCCTTGCTTCTGCCCAATCCCGGTCTCTGTTCTCGCCAGCAACTCCGAGATCACTCTGTTCGAAGACCAAGACCAAGGTCCCCTCTGGTCCCGTTCCCCGTACACAGCCATATGGATATCCATATTTTGCGATGATGCCAAATGGCGAGTACGCGGAGCCTTCTCCTGATGTTCAGTCAGCGAGGCGGCGATCGTTCGGAGGCTCGTTGCCACGGTCAGAGAGAGGAACGAACCAGGAACCCGAGGACAAGGAGGGCGCTGACGACCAGGAGACCCCTTTCACGGCGACGCCAGCGAATACGCTCGGCCTTGATTTAGGTTCGGGCACTGCGCGTGCGCCACGACATCGGCATAGGGCGTCTTTGTCGTAGCATGCCTGGGTTGTATTTATTTTTACGCGTTGGTACGCAGTTTATCCCTTACTGTCATAAGTTATTCACTACACGCACACCAATCCCTTACTTACCCATTCCCGTCTGTCTACCCACCATATGATACATACCTATCCACGCATTTGTAGATTGCTAATACTTTTGCACTCACATCCGGGCACGTAGTATACTCACAAGCGCGTCAGTCCTCTAAGGGATCTGCGCAAATGTACATGTACATAGCAGTCATAGTTCTGTATTCAATCCATGTCGTCGTCGTTTAAGGAGTCTGACATGCAATGCAACAATGTCGAGGGACGCCAGCTACATGCTGAGGCCGTCGTTAGTCAGAAGAGCTAACATCGCGTCTAACACCGGGCTGACACCGCCCACCGCAAGGCTCGTACCCTCCTCCACGCTCTTTGTCAACTCCAAGTCAAGCAAGCGACTACAATCCGTGGTCTCAGTTTGTTGTTCCCGGACGGACAAACGGATGACAGAGACAACGCACCGGAGCTGATTAACTAGAACACCGATACGGGGCCACGCACGCAATTTGACGAAAGCATCCTTGGTCCCGACGGTCAGTCCACCCGCGATATGGTTGACAGAAACAGGGCCTCCAAACAACAACAATGCGTACATGGGGACCTGTCAGGAAGATATCAATATCCACATGGATTGTTGGAATGTAGATGGTGTCCGCTCGGAATCGAGTAGGAATCATGTTGAGGCAAAGGAGACATACCTCGGTAGCATCCCTTAGGAAGACTTTGCTGGTCATCTGCTTCTGAAAATACGTCACGAATGGCGACTTCCAAGCTGTGGCACCAAACAGGACAGACGCCGGATGTAAGAACACTCGTCCATTTGACCCCTTGACGTCGAAGAACTTGTAATCCTTGGCTATGTTCTCGCGCTGGACCGCTCCCGCCTGTACCTTATCGAACTTGACGGCAGAACGGGGGAGGGAAACTCGCGCCACTCGGGGCCAGAGACCTCCGAGGATACAAGCTTTGATGAGATTACTGTTCGTGCTGTTCGCGTTGAGGAATGGGGCAGTCGCTTTGCTTCCTGGTGGCACGAGATTAATCGATGACAGTGCGGAGAACAGGTCTGCGCGGAGGGAGGTGATATCGCGGACGGTCGTTGCAGATATGAAATTCTAGTGGGTGCAGGTATTCAATTCCAGGGTTATAGAGTGTGAAGACAGTTCCACATGTACACACCTCTTCACAGAAGGCTCTAATGGCACCTTGCGATGCGCCGTCGGAGCGACGACGAAGACATTCGTCATATGCGTTAACATCGGTGAGAAGATCACTGTTTCCATCGGCGAAACGCTCTCGTGCGCTGCAACATATTCTCTACTTTCAGCAGACCAAATACCAAACATCCGTACGGTTTGCAACTCACCGGCTTGCCTCTTCTCTTTTATCCATGGGATTGAGGAAGAGAGGCTTTGATGACACGCAGGCAGCAACCGTCAAGACAGGGCTCAAACATTGGAACATGGTCCCCAGAATCAGCATCTCACATTGAACATCAGCGTAGATTCCGTGCACAAATATAGTAAATGGATTACCTTTCCTAGTCTAAGGTCTAATGGCAGAGACGCCTTGAGATGATATCAGTTGGTGGCGGAAAATGAGGGTTGTACTCCTACGTACCAAGTGTTGGCCCAGGGCGGTCACCTCCCCAGTATCTGAGACAGCACCTAATTCTTCCAGTGTAGTGAGCGCATGATCCATGGCAGCCATGTTTGGAGGGTCAAGTGCCCGAGAAAGGAACGCCTGTTACAAGGTGACAAGTGAGCCTTCAACTACGCAACAACTCAATAATGATTCACCTTGACATCATGCTTCATGACCTTCACAGTCAACGATACACTCTCGAGTGGCACTCTCTTGATCTCCGGTATCGGGTATGGAGACATCTGAGCTTCCTGCTTCTTTGTGAAGAGTTTATAGCAGATACCAGGTCTTGTACGGCCAGCGCGTCCGCGGCGTTGCTTGGCAGCTGCTCGGGTCACCCATTGCTCCACTAGCCTCGTCAGACCGTTCTCTGGATCATATTGCGTCTCCTTCACTTTGCCACAATCAACAACGTACACTACATCGTCAATAGTGATCGAAGTCTGTATATCTTGTGAGTCACGACGTGGGATTGAGAGCCGAACGACAACCATACCTCAGCAACATTGGTAGCGGCGATGATCTTCCACTGTGATGTTGGCGCGAAAACCGAGCGCTGTTCGTCACTGGAAAGATTTGCGTGCAGCGGGAACACCTTCGAGTTCGGAATGGTTCGTAAAAGTTCCAGACATTGTCGGATTTCTTGAACACCGGGAAGGAAAATAAGTATCCCAGCAGGTTTGTCTGCGATGGACACAATGTGTCGCACCACTGCTGCGAGAAGCTATTGCGAAGTCAGCCTGATGAAAGCGTTATAGCAGAAGAGAACGTACTTCGTAGTCTATCCTGTCTGACCGACTTATGGTTTGTATTGCTCGTATGGACTCGTCGTCTAGGCCACCGGCAGAATATTCACTGCGCAGTTGCTGCTTTTCTTCCTCAGTCATCTTCTTGAGTCCTTTAAGATTCGTTGGTCGATATCTAAGTTTAGGTAGGACAGACTCTAAATATCTAGGAATAGGTCAGCATCGTGTATGATAACATAAGAGCTGACCTACATGTCCTCGACCGGATGCGCAAAGCCTGGTATCGTGAGAAGGGGTGCATTGTTAAAGTACTTGATGAAGATCTCGTGGTTGATGGTTGCAGACATGAGTATCACTTTGAGCTTCTTGTTCTTCGACATTATCTCCTTCAATTGGAGAAGTAGCATATCGCCGTCCACGGTACGCTCGTGGACCTGCAATTTCTCGTGAGGACCGGCGGATCCATTACTACAAATAAACACATACCTCGTCTACAATGACGTGCGTGACATTCTTCAGACTATCACCACCAGCAAGCCGTCGCAGCACCACACCGGTAGTACAGAACAACAGTTTTGTTCTTTCAGTCTGCTTGCTTTCTCCGCGGATGACATAGCCAACCGAGCCGTCGTCAAGCCTTTCGGATGATACACGCGTAGCGACACCGATAGCGGACAATCTGCGAGGTTGAGTCACAATGATAGATGCTGTAGATCCTTGGCCCGCCAATATCAGAGAGTCTAGGATAAACTGAGGCACTAAAAACCAGAAGGTCAGTGTGTATTGTGTTGCAACAGCGGACTAAACAAACGTTGTGTCGTTTTGCCACATCCTGCGCGACGAGAGTCAGAACAAGACAATCGCTGTTAGTCAGATAGGAACGCACCGGTCTCGCCGACTACTATTACACACTGGTTTTTAGCCAGCAGATCCAAGAACCGTGCTTCTGCAGCGGACGCTGGCAGTTTTTGGCGAGCTCTTAGTATATCCTTGAATTTGGGAGCCTGGTGGACAGCGAGAAGATCTGCTTTGACTTGAACATCGCTGCGATTGTCCGATCTTCGAGGGCGGTCTTTCCTCGTAACGACACCTCTCCCGGATGGCTGCTCGACCGGAGCAGCAGCGCCGGGCCGTTTGACGAGCAGATGCTCCAAAACTACAGATATTTCCGGAGGACCATCGTCCTCCAATCGCGCCCACTCCTCCTCGAGAAGCCCCAGACAAGCCATCAAAACGCTTTCCCCGGACTCCACCAAAGTATTGGATTTGAACGCCGCAAGCAGTTTCGACAGGAGGTGCAGACGAATGTATGCAGGCGACGAGATGGATGTGATGTACATGGGCGGGCAATTACTCGTGGGAAGTGTTCGGTCCGTATCCAAAATGATGTGCAGTTCAAATGGAGCGACGGGCATAGGCAAGGCGATGTGAGTCGGAGTGATAAATCGACCATTCCAGCCCTCCAGCTCTGTTTTGTCTAAGACTTCGAAGTCTGGAGAAGAATCCGTGGATGCTTCTTCAGGAGACTCGCCGAGGAGTCTGCAGTTCAAGAGTTTGACGAGAGAACCCCAATCATCAGCAGATGAGACAACGTCCATGCACTCGCGCACGACATGTGCAGGCCAGCCACACTCTTTCACAGCTTTATCTTCGATCCATCTTCGCTCGAGATCCTCCGTACCAGAGTGTGCAGAACTGATGAACGGATTGGAGGAATTTGCAGTTGGCAGGAATCGAGACGGGAGGTCACATTCCGGGACATGAAGAACGAGATATTCTAGGCACGCCTGCAACGGGGACATCGTAGACAGCAAGCTCGATGTCAGGCGCGACGTCTGACACAAAGCAGTCGTCGCAGTTCGGGACTGAGCTGCGGTGAAACCAAGTTTTCCCAGCTGTTGGTGAAGGTCAGGCACGTCCTTCGCTGATATCGCTGGTTGTTCTTCCTCAAAGCCAGGTTCAGATGCAATGGCCTAACAAATTCAGATATTAGGGACCATTGACAGCTTTACACCAAAATACGAGACCTTTTTGATAGAGGCCTCCACAAGCTCTCGGAGAGTCATGGCCATCTTTACTTCGGGCGCACTGAAAAATTCAGACGAGGAAGTGTTGGTAGACGGGTGTCCCGATTTGCTAGTTTCTAGATGGGAGGCGTCTTCTCTTCTCTTCTCTGCCTTCGCTTGTCGTTCTTCTACTGCTTTGCGAGCTGTGAAAGGATCTGTATCGTACATCCACTTTTGATGCTCTGGTATGTTCTTATGTTCGGCGATGAGCTGATTCCAGTAGTCTCGAGGTCCCGGTGGTAGCACCATGTTGAGTTGGATATCATTACAGAACTGGTGAATACTCAGTCAGTAAAACGCGTTTATATGGCTGGCGAACGTGCCCTGTAAAGGGCGTATGTGGCGCCCCAGTGTCGCGCTTCCAAAGCCGTGTCTGTCACGTATGGGGGATGCGGCTCCAAACGTACAGTCTCTCGCTCGGAAGTCTTCTTGTTTATCCGCGCTAGTACGACGGAGAAGGAGAATCCATTACCAGTATTACGCTGGATCACTCAACATAAACACCTCGGCACCGAAATATTGCTACTTACAGTATCAACCGTCGGTTTCTCCCAGCCATTCTTTCGACACCTACAAAGCATGTTAGAGTAGAAAGCATCATCAGCATGTGTGTTAATTACCTCTCGTGAAGGAGACTCAATGGAAACTTCGAACCGGGCGGAAACAAGGGTTTTTCTTCATTTCCTGGGGTCGGAGCTGGCGGTGCGAAAGAAGAAGGCTTGGATGAATTACCAGCATTTCCAGACTTGACAATACCTTTCCTCGGTGGCATAAATAACAAGGATGCTGTGGTTCTGGCCTCGGTATGCCAGCATTTCAAATTCTGGTTTACAGTGATGGTGCAAAGCGTGTGAACATTTGTTGCCGAGTCTTGCCATTTGGCATCCGAAACACGTTAAACGTGAATCTCATTCTTTGAAGTTCTTTCCACCCAATTCTCACCGATCTCACCTACTACCTCGACGTTCGGGATGAGTTAGGGAGTCGACAGGTCGGATGACGACCTTTACAACCTCGAAGTTCTCTCTCCGGTAGCTCGGGTTACCCAGGAGATTGTAAATCATACTGGACTCAACGCCAAAACCCTCGCTGAATTTGTCATCGCCCTTCATAAAGCCTCCAAAAGCCGTGCTGACTTCAAGCAGAAGCTGACGGAAGTCGGGGCTAGCTTCCCAGATTCATTTGTCGAGACTGTGGACCGCCTCATTCTCAGCATGCACCCCAAACACAAGAAGAAGCCAACGGCTGCAAAAGATGGCGATTCCTCCGGCGTTGTGGTGGTCGACGAGACGGACAAGAAGCGCAGGCTGTTTCCGGGCTTAGCTCTCAAGGATCAAGAATGGGAGCCTATCATTTCCAAAGATGTTATCATGAAGGAAGTGGATGATATGATGTCGCACTTTGAAGGCGGGTCGAAGAGGACAAGACCAACATCAAGTGACGACGATAGGCGTGAGTCGAAGAGGCATCGGGGTTCTCGTTCACCGCCACCCGGTCGCCGTAGTTCTAATCCTTTGCGATACGGAGGATTCAGCGACGGAAGAGGAGAGCACCGCGGGAGGAATGCAGGGGGGAATACTTAGCTGGACGACCGACCAGTGTTGTACAAGATATACAGCGGTCGGGTCAATGGGTTGAAGGATTTTGGTGCCTTTGTGCAGCTGGACGGTGTTGTCGGTCGAGTAGGAGGTACGTACATTCCTCTGTTTACCGTAGCTTCGAGAATTTCATGATCTTTTGTCAGGCGTGGTTCACGTGTCCAATATACAGCAAGGAGCGTGTGCGAATTCCCCTGCAGATTTGTGAACTCGCGGACAGAATGTCAAGGTCAAAGTTATGAGTGTGGCCGGTGATAGAGTCAGTCTTTCCATGAAGGACGTAGACCAGATGACTGGACGCGACTTGACTCCCCATCTGCGCATTAAATCTGAGGCGGAGCTCGCTCGCGAGGAGGAAGAGCGTGCGGCTCGTGGTGCTAATGCCATTCCTCTCAACTCGAAGGGGTTTACTGACGACGCCCCGGTCCGCTCTGCGAAGAAGTTGAGTTCCCCCGAACGATGGGAGATCAAACAGCTCATAGCTTCCGGCATTGTTGACGCGTCTGAGTACCCTGATCTCGACGAGGAACTCCATAATCCGACGGCTCATGTCGAGATTGAGGAGGAGTTAGACGTTGAACTTCGTGACGAGGAACCCTATTTCCTGTCCGGGCAGACGAAGCGCACGCTGGACTTGAGTCCCGTCAAGATCGTGAAAGCTCCTGAGGGTTCATTGAACAGGGCTGCTCTCGCTGGCGCATCGTTTGCTAAGGAGCGGCGAGAAATGCGTCAGCAAGAAGTGAACGAGCAGGCCGACTCGGAAGCTCGTGACTTCAGCACGCCGTGGTTGGATCCTATGTCGAAGGAGTCGGACAAGGTTTTTGCCCAAGATCTTCGCGGTAACCTTCGTGGGCAGAAGGCAGGAGAACAACCGAAATGGAAGGACGTGACTTTCAACAAGGCAACGACGTATGGCGAAATTACCAACCTCAGTATTCAAGATCAACGGAAGAACCTTCCTATCTACAAATTGCGCGACCAACTCTTGGAGGCTATCAACTAAGTAAGTATGTGTTTTTCTACGCTACGAAACAGTTGTAGCATCAAGTTCTCATTGTGATCGGAGATACTGGCTCCGGAAAGACCACACAGATGGTACAATACATGGCTGAATCCGGCCTTGCCGACAAAGGCAGGATTGGCTGCACCCAGCCCCGTCGTGTCGCCGCTATGTCTGTGGCGAAGCGCGTTGCGGAGGAAGTCGGTTGTCGTCTAGGACAGGAAGTCGGATATACGATCCGTTTCGAGGACTGCACTAGTCATGAAACCAGGGTCAAGTACATGACGGACGGTATGCTTCAGCGAGAGTGTCTTATCGACCCCGACGTCAGTGCTTAATCCGTCGTCATGTTGGACGAGGCGCACGAACGTACCATCGCCACTGACGTTCTATTTGGTCTCCTCAAGAGTAAGTCGCTGATTCTCCGCAGGATACTAACTCGCTGAGCAGAGGCGATCAAGAGAAGACCGGATCTCAAGCTTATCGTCACGTCCGCCACTCTCGACGCTGAGAAGTGCTCCAAGTACTTCTTCGGGTGCACCATCTTTACGATTTCTGGTCGCACGTTTCCCGTCGAGGTGCTCTACACGAAAGAGCCGGAGACAGACTACCTGGATGCTTCCCTCATCACTGACATGCAGATCCACTTGTCCGAGCCCCCTGGCGATATTCTCCTCTTCCTTACAGGCCAAGAGGAGATCGATACGGCTTGCGAGATTCTGTACGAACGCATGAAGGCCCTTGGTCCCAAAGTGCCGGAGCTCTTGATTCTTCCCATCTACTCTGCCCTCCCGTCTGAAGTTCAATTCCGTGTCTTCGATCCCACACCCCCCGGAGCGCGAAAAGTCGTCATAGCCACCAACGTTGCCGAGACAAGTCTGACTATTCCCGGGATATGTTATGTCCATCGATCCTGGCTTCTCGAAGCAGAACGCCTATGACCCGAGACTGGGTATGGACTCGCTCGTCGTCATGCCTATCTCGTAAGCACAGGCGAGGCAGCGTGCAGGTCGTACAGGTCATACACGTCCCGGAAAATGCTACCGCCTCTACACTGAAGCTGCATTCAGGAACGATATGCTTCCCAACTCCATCCCGGATATCCAGCGGACGAACTTGTCGAGTACGATCTTGATGCTCAAGGCCATGGGTGTCAACGATCTACTGAGCTTCGACTTCATGGACCCTCCACCGGCGCAGACTATGCTCACCGCCCTAGAGTCGTTGTACGCTCTGTCTGCCCTGGACGACGAGGGTCTCTTGACTCGTCTTGGACGGAAGATGGCTGACTTACCTATGGAGCCCCCTCTAGCCAAGATGCTGATTGCGTCGGTTGAGCTTGGTTGTTCAGAGGAGATCCTATCAATTGTCGCCATGTTGTCTATGCAGAGCGTGTTCTATCGGCCCAAAGAGAAGCAAGGACGGGCCGACTCCAAGAAGGCGAAGTTTCACCAACCGGAAGGCGACCATGTCACTTTGCCAACGGTATACAACGGATGGAAAGTGAGCAACTTTTCCAACCCGTGGTGCTACGAGAACTTCATTCAATCGCGGAGTATGCGTCGAGCACAGGATGTGCGAAAGCAGTTGCTGGGTATCATGGATCGGTGAGTGTTTCTTGATATCTTCACCACTACTGGTTCTCGTAGTCTTTTCCAGGTATAAGCACGACATCTTGTCCGCTGGGAAGGACTACAACAGGGTGCGCCGCGCCATTTGCTCTGGTTATTTCCGAAATGCGGCCAAGAAGGACCCACAAGAGGGCTACAAGAACATTGTCGAGGGCACTCCCGTCTACATTCACCCTTCGTCTGCTCTCTTCAACCGCAATCCAGAGTGGTGCATATACCATGAGCTGATCCTGACGACACGAGAGTACTGTCATACGTGACCGCCATCGAACCGAAGTGGCTAATGGAAGTGGCCCCGCAATTTTTCAAGGTTGCGGACGCAACAAGATTAGCAAGCCGAAGAAGCAGGAGAAGATCGAACCGTTGTTCAATAAGTACGAGAAGCCGGACGAATGGCAGCTGTCGAAAGTCAAGAGGAGTGCTCGCTCGGTATGTGTTTCCCCTTACCCTGTCTTGCACTACCTTCTGATCCTTTCGAGCAGAGTCAAACATTTGGTTGATATTCGCGCTGCTGTTATCTATCGTGTTGTACTTTGCACTGTACTAGTATTCCTCTTGAAATCGCATTTTTTCACAAGAAACTGTCCGTCACCCATGGTTTTGCGTGATTGTTGCTAGCGAGTCGCGACATAATTCATCGAGAATATGGATGGACGTCCCTGCGTACATCACTGCATATCATATAGAGGTCTTCTAAGGTCGAGCTGAAGCATCGACATCATGCAACATAAGTACCAGTGTGCCACTCCGGACCGGCCCGCGCACGAGGCGCTTCGTCAGAAGTTCGACCAGGTCTACCCATTATTCTCCCTGGTGTCTTCCACAAGGCTGAGATGAGATCGACCGGTATTTCTGACACACATAAACAATGGAGGATAGCGGTCTACAAGTGCAAGAAAGCAGTGAAATCTCAACAACAGCCGACCGTGCCAATCCGGGCCGGGACAATCGATCAGTGATGCGCTCTTGAGAACAATGGGTGAATTGCCGATCGAGACTCGATTTGGCAAGTTCATCTTGGTTTCAACTTCCATTGTCACCATAACCAATTTTCCAGCCTGTGCCCACATCCTGGACTGCCTCGTGTCATTGCTGGCCACCAATTGCTAGCCGAAGATCAAACTCCCACAAATCTCCGGTATGTTCTTTCTCTCTCTTTCTCCCTCTCTTGGCCATTCTCTAAGATGGCGTCCGCTCAGTCCCACACACATACCACTGAGACCTCACCAACCAAGCATACTAGACAAGGTGCTGGTCACTTCTCCTCATTTGTACCCAACGCGGACGCAAACAAGGAACAATTTGCGAACGAGATGACGGCACGTAATGTTGGCCCGGTGCCGCCCACCGTATTCCTGCGAGACCTGATGAGCCGTAGCAAGAGGAAACTCCCCAAATTCGCGAGGGCCAAGATCAGGGCCGTCAAATATAATGCCGTAGCTCGCGTGAAGAAAGAGGACGACATGTATACGCCATTGGTGAGTCCTTCAGTGTTAACAACTCTTTCATCACATCGCTCAACGCACACATTTGGACTGCAGATAGATATCATCAGAGCCAATGGCCTACTTCCATCTGGTTACGACATTTGCAACACCTCCACCACTGCAGATAAAGACACTGGCCTCAAACCTGACGTTTCAATCCAGAACTCCGAGCTGAACGCTATGCCAGTGGAAGATGTAGACATCGATGGAGGGGAGGGGCAGGTGGCAGCAGCAGTTGTCGACAACGACAACGACAACGACAACTCTGACGGAAGCGACAACGATGAGGACGACGAGGAAGAAACCCCTCAGGGGTGCGACTGGCATCAGTTGGAGCTTTGGGCTGAGTTCAAGCTCAAGAAGGGAGATGATGCCTTTATTCGCGACTACACCAACATTGAGTCCAAGCTCCTCGAAAGTACCAGCGATTCTGGACGAGCCACGTATGGCCAAATCGCCGCCTATGCTGCCGCTCAGCTCGCTCGTCAGCACCGCAACTTCATCTATGCCCTCCTCATCTGCGGCAGCCACGCTCGCTTTATTCGCTGGGACCGCTCCGGTACCATCGTTAGCGAACACTTCGACTACATCAAGGCCCCACACCATCTCACTGAGTTTCTCGTACGATATGGCAGGCTCAGTATGACTGAGCGAGGATTCGACCCAACCGTTCAGCTTGCCACGTCACAAGAAAAGGCCCAATTTCAGACGGCCATCCAGGCACATATCGATGATCAGACAAAGCGCCAGATCCCTGACATGGAGAATGTCATTGACGACAGCGTACCCTGCCACAAGGTAACGGTCAAGGGCTTCTGTCCTGGGGAGGATAGAAATGTCGTGCTCGAGCAAGACTACGTTATCCAGAAACCTTTCACCTACCCCCTCTCTCCTGTCGGTCGTTCTACACGCGCATACCTAGCGCTGAGTCTCAGTACCGACGAGCTGGTCTTTTTGAAGGACTATTGGAGGCCTGCCGAGCCAGACCGCGTACCGGAATCGGACATCTACGTCGCGCTCATGGACAAAAAGGTCCCTCATCTAGCGAAGGTTCTCATCGCCGGGGACGTTCCTGAGAACGGTGACCATATCCAGACTACGTTGACTCAGGATTGGAGCTCCAAGCCAAGGATGTGTCTAACTGGACACGAACTGAGGAAGTACCGGCACATTCGCATCGTTCAAGAGATGTTGTTCCCCTTGAGCAGCGCCAAGAACTCCAAGGAGTTAGTCAAGGCGATACGCAATGCTGTCACATGTACGTCGGTCTATATTATTCAAGCCGGTTTCTACGCTGATTATCGCTTCCAGGTGTGAAAGCTGCATACGATGTGAAATGGCTGCATCGTGACGTTAGCGCGGGTAACGTTATGTTGACAAAGGATGGGGAGGGCGTGCTGAATGACTGGGATCATGGATTGAAAATTGGCTATCCACGAAGAGCCGCATCTTTCCGAACCGTAAGTGCTTTCATGTTTAGATACAAGATACTCCGAACTATACTGACACTACATACACAGGGAACTTGGCAGTTTCTTTCTATCGCGTTAGGGTGGGACCCTCGTAAATTTCACGACGTATCGGACGACTACGAGTCATGCTACTGGGTCCTGCTCTACAACGCGATCCACTACTGCGCGAGCGATGCCGCATTGCCGGATGCTCTCACTATGTTCAATCAATGCCAGCTTCGAAGGAACGGCGACACCGTCATGGCTACCGGTGGCGACGAAAAGTCGCTGTACGTCGAAGACAAGAACCCCGCAAGGCGCATCAAGTTCGAGTGTGGACCTCTGCAATATGTTTTGCTTCACTTCGGAAAAAGTATCGCCACATACTACGAGGCGTTCAAAAACAGTGTGGATGACGGCGACAGCCTACTTACTGGGTTGGCTGCGCCTGTTGCTGCCGAAGTCGTCCCCTCTCGCGCTTTCCCGTGTGACGAGATCCTTCAAACCATTGACAAGGCGCTACTCTCAACGCTTTGGCCGGCATCGGACTTTCTTGAAGACCAGTGTCCTCGCGAGAAGGCTTCAGCACACAGAAAGAACATCAACGCAGTGGTCAGGAAACAGGCTACTTCCCCCGCTACAGGATCCATGGCTCCCCCGAGCGGGTCTGGCGTACACCCCAGACCATCGGGTAGTGCGTCCACCAAGCGTGCCTTGCCAGAGGAGGTGGAGGGCGAGGACGAGCCGATGGGCACGAACGAGAGCCGTCGCTCGAAGCGTGTCAGGACACTCAGCGATGCGCCGATGCCTGGTCCGAGCCGTCCACGGGCAGGTCGATGAGTGGGGCTCACGGGACGGGTCTGCCACGTCCTGGCTGCAGAAGGCGAGAAACACGCGCGTCACTTGACTGGGACTCTGGGAGGGAGGGTTGTCGTAGGTGTTTGACCGTCTGGAACGGTCTTTGAACGTCAGCTTCTTGCTCATTATGTTTTCACTTCTCTCCATATCGTATATCAACTGCATTCATACCCCATCCCATCCATGACCACATTCACACACTGCTTACCATCACGTATCTCACGATTCTAATGTTCATTCATGCATACCAAACTGTTTTGTGTAGCGCACGGGGCACACAAGATTTCGCAGGACATTGCGGGCGACAGACTTCCACACTTTGAGATGACTATCAAGTAGTACC
The DNA here is from genome assembly GCA_004802725.1 of Antrodiella citrinella. Classification (NCBI taxonomy): domain Eukaryota; kingdom Fungi; phylum Basidiomycota; class Agaricomycetes; order Polyporales; family Steccherinaceae; genus Antrodiella; species Antrodiella citrinella. The sequence continues at coordinate 40,135 of SGPM01000142.1, read as the reverse complement.
AACGTCGATTATCCCTGGAGTATAAACATATTGCTTAAGAAGCTACTGAGAGATAGAGATGGAACGAAAGACAACGACTAAGGATCGTCGTCGTCTCGCAGGTTCTTGTCACGAATGCTCTTATATAGGTTGATGATCAGGTCGTTCGCAGTGAGAGTGACAATTCTGCGCGAGAAATAATCAGCATCATTTGTCGAACAAGGCAGTCATACTACGAGCACTCACGTGTGCGGCGCTATCCGTAGAAAATGTGCGGTGGAACCCTTGTACCAGGCCATGATCCCTTCAGTTTTTGCTGTCTTCCACAAGCAGTCGATAGGACCCTTGTACAGGGTCCCTACATGACGTCCATCGGGAAGTTGCTTCGTTGGTTGGTTATACATTCGCGTCAACGTCTGCAATTATGGTGAGTTGGCTGTTAGTCGAGAAAGATGGGGCTGGACATACGGTATCGGCAGGTTGCATCATGAGCAGCTAGGAAGGATGGCTCAGATTTCAAACGGACAAAAGCGGTATGTACCATGATCCACATACCACACACATACCGGATACTGAGCTACTGGCAAGATACGTCCATATGCTGTCAGGTCTTGAGATGCCGTGACTGATTAGCTGATTCTTAGTCCAATTATACGTCGGGAGTTGTACCTACAGGGTGTCATCGTCAGTTTACACTGGATTGGTAGTCGAACTGAAACACTTACCGAAGATCCCATAGACGTTCGCAGAACGGCCGCATCCACGCCTCGCACAAGGCCCCTGGCTCCCTGGGCTACAAATATTGAGCGCAACGCGTCGAACCCACTCCTATAATTGTGCTGTGCGCCGACTGGAAGAGCAGGAGAATAGGCCTAGGTATTCTATATGAGCAACAGCGTTAGTATTACGAAGGTTTGGTACGTACTTGCATGCGGGCCTTGACCATGAAAAGAGGATTCCCGAGAACGGCTATCGAACTACTTCAGTCGTAAGTATACTAAGGACACGTGTTGAACTGACCGCCCACTGCGCCACTTGCTGCACCGGCAGCTATTGAAGTCGCAGGCAGTTGGTCCGTGGGCGAAAACCCGAACGCTTTGTTGATGGACAACCGGAAAGGTTCGTAGAAACCTACACAAATCGCGTGAATAATGAGAATGAGAAGGGTTTGATGGTTTAATGCACATACCTAGTCGTGAACCATTGAGCAGGATCTAACGAGCTCGTATTAGTCTCAAAAAATCAAGGAATATGGAAGGACATTGACCTGGTACGAGTACTAAAGGACAGATCACAATCAATGTTTGTCTGACAGCGAAGCCACTGGGGATTGACTCACAGCTGGTCCGAGTCCCCGTTGTATCCCTCGTATCCCTTCATTCCGCCATGTCTTCTTGAACACGTCAAACACGTTATTGTATACCTTCACACCCCCGCCCTTTGCGAGCTCACCCTGCAACTGCAAACGCGTCTTGGCGACTTCTGCAGGATTGGATATGGTTACCTAGACGGATACCCCGCGTCATCAGCCCATCACGATGTGGGGAAGGGTCGTGTGCAGCCACGCACCGCAACGCATGCAGCGATACCACCGAGAATGAAGCCCTCGGCGGTATTGATAGTTGAAGGTCTTTTGGCCTTGGTCGATGTCTGAGATGCCATGGCAGCGTCGTGTGTAGGATATGGTTCAAATTCTTGGGGATCGAGGACGTTTGGCAGCGAGTACCGGCTCTTGCTGTCTGATGCCAGTAATTCAGCTATATATTGCCAATGAAACTACTGAAACGATGACTTACTTGTCGACGACGATGCTCAAGTAATCCCGACGGTGGTGCGGAGGAGTCGCAGGAGGAGGGGAATTTGCATCGGAAACCTGACTCAGGCCGAATTAGAGTGAGCGCTAACTAAACATGTCGGCGTTCCAGTGAATTGAATGTCTTGGTCTCAGACGGCCAAAACTCGTCTCTGGTCTTTACGAAATAGGATCCCTCTCGACTGAAAATGGCACCAATGTAAGCACTCTGCTACACGCTCGGGTTCTCTGTGTTCTTCCGACCTCGGACGTATCATTAGACGCGACAAATTCACCATTCACTCCAAGGCAGTCGTATGCCAGGATGTTGAGCTGAAAGGTGATATCACAATAGGCTCTGGTGCGTATTCTATCATGCAGAGTATTTTGGGTATGTTCTGAATGACCCCACAGGGACCATCGTACACCCGAAGGCCACAATATTTGCCATTGCGGGACCCATCGTTATAGGTTCTGGGTGTATCATCGAGGAAGGAGCTATCATTGTCAATAGGTGAGCTAAGCGTATACATGTATAAGAGACTCAAATAACACGTATGCAGGCGAAAGGAAGTCATGCGTATCGGGGATGACAACCTGTTTGAGATAGGCTGTCGTAAGTGGCCTGTTCAGCCTTTGTCCTGGATGCTTCTCATTCTCCTCGTAGGCGTGGAATCACCCACCATTGGCAACTTCAACACAATATCCACCCGTGCACGCGTACATCACACTGTCCGTATGTCCTCGTACTGTGTTATTGGTGCTGGATGTCTCGTGGTGCCTACCGAGGACGAGATACTGGACGAGTACACGGTGATTTATGGACCAGCGGCGGAGAGACGGACCTGGAGTGGCAGAGGAAAGTTGCAGGAGGCAGATTTGAGACGAAAACATGCTGAGTACCTGCGAGAAATGCTGCCTAAATTCAACCGGCTGCGCCGAGGGGATGGTGCGTAGAGTCGTTTGGGGTTTCTGAATCTTTTGCTTTTCTATCTGTTTTGATTGATTTCATTCAACCGTCTGTATACCTACCACAATATATACCCTTCTGCATCCCTTTCAGTACTGCAGATATCCTCAACGCCGTGTTCAACGCGTCGCGTCGCGCTCTGTAAAGTACTTACATCTAATCACGTGCGCCTGCTGTGATTAGCGGCGGTCCGAGTGTTGGCGGCGACTCGTAGTACGACGTTCGTCCCATCATCCATGTCCTCGACGCTTTTGAGCTTTCTGTAGCCTCCAGCCGCAGCGAGCTCATCGTCTCGCATTCCAATGCAGATTGGCTGGCATGTAACTCTTCTGCTCACTTGTCTTGGCCTCACCATACCCCTTGCTGCACGAGTACTTTCGTCCCCACTGGTACTCGTCCTTCTGCTGCCGTTACTGCTCATATTTTTCGTCGTAGCGTTCTTGGTGTTGAATGTGGTCGTCGGACATATCCTCGACTCATCAATACCACCCGTCATCAATGCCCTACCTAGTGCTGCACGACCACTGGCGTTCTCGACTCCCGCAGCGTGGCAAGCCACCTTGACACGATCACAGTGGTCACACAAATCGCCACAGTCTCTACCTCCCCTCGTTCCAGAGTCTCCAGTCATTTCCGCTGCAGTCAATGATATTCTCATATTGATTGTACGGGGCTTCGTCCTGACGTGGTATAAGGAGCTGTCCTCCTCCCAATCATTCCCTACCGCAGTCTCCGGGACAATTCATGCCTCTTTACAACGACTACTGGCACGAACGTTCACCATGGACATATCTGCCGTTGTTGTGAACCGTATCGTCCCCAAAGTCACGGCTCATATAGAGAAGTTCCGTCAATCCGAGATTGGCCTCCGTGGCGCAGGCCTTGAACGTCACCTCACCCAGTCTGAAGAGCTCGATCTTCTTCTTGCGGATCGGTATGCTAAACATGGTGCAGGGAGACTTCATTCGGCCGTGGATAACTTGTCTACAACCTTTACGAAACAGACGGAGGAAGCACACTTGAGGTCCTTGGTGGATCGAGTATTGCCGTACATTTTACCGGAGAGGGAGGCGAAGAGCGTGGCGATGAGGATTGTAGTGCGAGAGATCGTGGCGTCGTCGGTGATGTATCCTATCATGGATATGCTTGCAGACCCGGACTTTTGGAACAGGTCAATTGATCAAGTGGTGAGTCCATATTCGTCACGCAGCATGTCCGTCTTCTCATGTGGTGTATATAGGCAGGAGCTGCTATTCGGCAACAGTACGCACTTCGTCTCATCAAGCCTTCTCACTTTCTGAGTATCAATCTCAACGTTGTAGGCGGCTGATTTCCAAAGTCCGAAACGTTCTGGAGGCGCAGATACCTCGTTCTCGGGTCACCGCTGACCCAGCGACTACATCAGGCCCAGAAACGATTACTATCCATACGGATCCTCGTCAGTTCGAATCTTTCCTTCGAAGTATCAGCAGATGCTCGTCCCTTCTGGATGCAAGAAGGTTAAAGAGTGATATCATGAGAGAGATTCGCCGTACTAGGAATGTCTTAGGTATGTCTTGACGTATTCTGCCAATTATTGTCTGAACCTTATGTGGATTCAGCGAGCCATGAGAAGGAAGATTGGATCAACGGCCAAAAGACCGAAGATGTAGTCGCGTTTTTGGACAGGCTCTACACTGCCAAACGCAAGGTAGAGAAGCGGATTGTTGTCCTTGGAGGCGATGCCGATACCAGGTCTACAAATCTATCCTCGTATAACGAGCACGGTTCTGCGACAAATCGACTCACGCTACGTGACATCCTGACGAATCCTACGTCTCTTTCCTATTTCATGGAGTTCATGGATCGCCGCCGCCGTTCTCTGCTGGTACAGTTCTGGCTCACCATTGAAAGCTTCAAAAATCCCCTTGAATCTGTGGACTCGGGTAGCTCTGATGATGATGATGACGCTATCCGCGATACTGCGCGGTCTGCCACTCTGAAGGGTGACATCTCTATGATGAACGAGCTCTACTTCTCTGGAACAGCGATTGACCCTATTCTCTCCGCTATCTCCAAGAAACATATTGAGGTCATCCGGTCGTTTGGTCTAGAATCCGACACCACGCCTCCCGCACCTGCCGTCGAGAAGCGCGTACGTAGGAGCGTCATGCAAGCCCAGAAACAAGTGGAGACGGAGATGGAGAATGATTTTGAAGAATTTCAGAGGTCCGAGCTCTGGTTCCGTGTCATCGGTGACACAGACCTCAATCCACGCAACAAGGCCTCCGCCATGGTGGATCCTTTGCTTGACGAACCGCTTTCGCGGAGCTCATCAGAACATTCGGATAGCGAGGTCCTACGTAGGAAACCCGCAATGCCTCAATTCACGAGGTCTGAGTCGTCACCCCTGCTCACAGCAAGTCACAAACGGAACGCTTCCTCGCGATCTGCGACGTCTTTGACAGGGGTGCTTCCTCATGGCCTTCCTGCTACTCGCACTTCTCCCTCGAATTTGGAATTGTTGATGTCCACGGAAGAAGAGACGGTGACTTCTCCTACGCGTGCGCCATTGTTTGACGATCCTGACGACCCCAAGATGGAGCAGGCCGCCGAGCAGGCCCAGCGTATGGAGGCCATCCAAGCCGCTTTGACTGACATCATCGCGTTGGACAATCAGGGTGGGGATGACGGACAGGGAAGGAGCCTCAGCGACAGTATGACTGGCTCGATGGCAGCTTTGAATGCCCCTGCGTCTCATGCAGATCCAAGTTCGGATGACGAGCAGGACCGACCAGAAGACGCGGACGCTGGGCACCATGGCTCCTATCAGCTCGCTGGCCCGGGAGATCTACAGCTCTCGTACGAGATCGCTCGGCTGCGCAACAAGATCGCGAGCTTGCAGACCCAGGACACCATGCTGGATACCCTGATCAAGAAGGCCGAATTGACCGGAGATGCTCAAGAGTTGAAGCTTTTGCGCAAGTCGAAGTCCTCCATGACCCGCGAGCTTCGGGAACTACACTTTCAGAAGACCCAGTACGAACAGCAAGAGTCTGCGAACAGACTAGTCTCGGATAGGACGAGGATTGCTATAGTTAGCTCTACCACTGCAGATGAAGAGGGCAAGGCGGTGACACGGTATCTCGTGGAGGTGCAACAGCTCGCTGCGGACGGCAGCTTTGCGTCAGGCTGGGTCATCGCGCGGCGGTACAATGAGTTCTTCACCATGCATTCCAAACTGAGAGAACGATATGCATTGGTGAGGAATTTGGACTTCCCTGGAAAGAGGCTTGTCACGCCCTTTAGTGGAGGCCTGGTGGATTCCAGACGTGTGGCCTTAGAGAAGTATTTACAGGTCAGTTCGTACGCAACGCTGAGTGAACCACCATAGTGACGCGTTATATCCTCACAGGCCCTCATCGCGATCCCAGCGGTATGCGAAAGTGATGAACTACGGATCTTCCTGTCTCGAGACTCCCCTTTCATGTCTTCTGTTCCGACCGCCGGCACCACGAAGACTCCCGCGGCCCAATCTAATGCCTTCCCTGGGCGTGATCTAGTCCGCACGGTGTACCAATCTGTCGCAGAGAGCATTGACGATATGTTCTTCGGTCCATCGATGCTTGATGTGATCATACAACGTCTTACGACTCAAGCTGCCGAGTTTGCAGGCATTGTTGGTTCAGGGGTCCACGACGAGGAGTTGGTAGCGAGAGCACTACGCGCGTCGGGCAAGAACAAGCCTGAAGAGACGTTGTTGCAACTGCCGAGCGATTTGAAGCCCTTGGAAGGGGAGACCAGCACATCGACCTTCTCTAGTCCCATATGCGATTTGGTCCTGGCGGTGTTTGAGATGGACAAGAGCCATAATTGGCTTCGGCGACAGGCTATCGTGATCATATTGCAACAGGTCTTGGGAAGCACCATTGAGCGGTGAGTCCGTATACTGACAACTTGTCGATCGACCGTGTGCTGAATTTGCTCTGTCAGGAAAATTCGAGATACCGTGAAGGGCCTTTTGGACGAAACTCATCTCATGTCTTATATCAACATTTTTCGTGACAGCATGTGGCCCATGGGACAGCTCAAATCTGCAGGCGTGCCTCGTTCTGCAGAGGAGAAGCTTCGTACGAAGGATGAGGCCAACAGAAAGCTCTCTGCGCTTATGCCAGGTGCGTGCAACTGACTCATGGAGTTTGGATGATTTAAATTGACGACGAGACTTTCATAGACCTTGCTGCCAACATGATTGGGCGATCCAATGCTCGGAGAGGAGCTCGTAGGATTTTTGCCGTCCTTCAGAATCGCAGGTTGAACCAGCACCTGGTGTATACCATTGTCGACGAGGTGAGTGAGATTATGTGTACGCTCGTATGGCGGTTCTGATTCTACTCTTGATGCTTTTCGCGAATCCAGTTGTTTTCAGCGTTGTTCCCGGAGCAGATACCAGATTGATGCCATAGCGTTGTCATTGTTGGCGATGGGTTTTTTCGTATGTGTACTGCAATTCTGTTGTCTACTGCGCTCTTTGAAACCGTACTGCGAGCCTCATACTACAGTGGATTCTGCGCCCGGAGAACGCGTTTCTTGACTTGGTACTCTCAACATCACTCCTCCCGCAGAGGTGTCAAGTCACGGACACCTATAAGGCAATCCGCAGCGTTATGTAACGTTTCCGCTCACGTCACAAGAATGGTGATGATAAGAATGAAAGAGGCGCGGAAGGACGGGGCGCTATCCAGTCATACTAGAGCGCTTGTACTCAACAATTTCATTTCACTGCGACCATCATCTTCCAGCATGCCAAAGGAAGTTTCGCAGCCATCTGAGACCGCCACACCACACCCTGCCCTGCTGTATAACACAGTGTATGGAGATGTCATCCACCGCGGTCTCAAGCCACGTGTCGACCTATGGTGGTATCACCTTCGTGGAGTCGACAAACCCACTGCAAGGCAGCGCCGCATCTGCGACTGCTTAGCATTCGTCTACCGTATCAGCGCTCCCCCGGACCACAAATGCGCACTCTCCATGGACATCGAGGACCAGGACCGTGTCGTCCTGTTTCTTGCTGAACAGACGATCGCGGGCACTGGCACTCCACACGACACGATCTCTTCAAGTTCTACTTTTCCCGGATTGGTCAAGAACATATAGACTGGCTTGGCTAACCTGTCGAGAAAGATACCCAGACATTCCAAGATGCAAGCAGAGGATTCGGACGTCTCGAAGCTTATCGTTCGACGTGGCATAGAACACCTTAGATCTTTGATCAAGGAACAGTGGACCTTGCACGAGGAATTTCTGCAAATCGTGCGTCGGGTCCTCTCCTCTCACGCGACCGCGGGGGTGTTACCTTATCCGCAGTTCACGCTCTTAGAGAATCATCAGCCAAGGGGATATCTCACAGAGCATTGTACTCCTGAGGACTGTGGATGGTCCGAGGAGAAGAAGATCAACTGGTACCTCTCGAAGGATGTGCTTCGTGCAACTCAATACGCACGCTTCGAGAAGTTTGCCAACATCTTGTCGAACATTAAGGATCTCCTACTGCAAGCGGACGATGATCTCTCGGACGAATGCATGGCTTCGTTAGTAGCATCATTCCTCCATCTGTACCCCTTCTTCAACTTGGGGAAGTTCATGGTCATTTTGTCTGCCTGCCTCACGAAAGATGCGGGATCGGATTCAGGATATGCAGAAGGTGAGTGTCACTGTTTAATTGCTCGTGGCCGTGACGTGTTGACTCCAGTTACAGCCGCACGGGATGTCCATGCACGCTTATACCACACGATATCGAGTGTCGCGTCCTGCATAGTAGTGCTGCACGACGCGGCCCTTGTCAAAGGCACACGGACGCTGCTCAAGCGACGAGAATTCACAGTCGTGTCTATATCGGCACCTACTCCTGAACCTGTCGGGCACTGCACGCTCTCAGCTGCAGAAGAGCAGTGGTATCGTTATTTGTGATCGCTCGTACCAAAACCAAACCTCAAACTCTTGGATAAACGGGGGATGCGTATGGAGAAAGAAGAGGCTGAAGTACGGTTGCGAAACATGCTTGTGGGTATCACCAACAGATGCAACGCAACAACACGCGACCTCTCTTCCGCCGTTGTGCACTATGAATGTACCATGCTCCTGTTCTTAGAGACTCGACGCCGATCCTGCGCCGATGACCTGGGACAAGGAGACTACGCCGGATACGTCGCCTCTTCTCACCCGTGCCATGCATGTCGCCTCTACTTCAGAGCATGTGAATTCTCTGAACTGGGAGGGAAATATTGGATCGCACATCGGTTGCTAACGGTCCAGGAAAAGGATCCACTCTGGGAGGAAGGACACTGGATGGTGCCCTGCTCTGGGTGATGCCGCAGGCCACATGAATGACCGGACGTGTCGCTGATCTCATCAGGGAACGGTCTCCGGCACTCCTGGGTTACAGAATCGCGATGTTCATGGAGGATATGCACGAAGATTCTAGTCCGATGTAGCTCGAGTGTGCCAAGCTCTTACCGTGGAATGGCTATTGCAATGATCATCTAGTCCTAGTGCTACTGCTACATTATAATATGTGTACCATGCAACGCAATGATGCAGGTCGCGAGAGTGAAAGTAGTCGATATGGTACGTCGTTGAGGTGCCACACTCTGCGTCGAAGGCGATTATCATCAGTACTGTGGCGTTCGGAACCACTTCAATCCGCTTAAAGTCAGAGCGACGCGTCAGGTTGAGAGTGGCAGTCAATGTAACACGATAACACACCGAAGAGTAACATCAGTATGTTCCTAGGAATCAATTTTGGCAGCCATCTCTTGGAAAGCCAGTGGTGAATTGTGCCTCGTTCCCGACTCGTCAAAGGTTCCGGCTTCGCGAGTTCGTTCGCTTTGAGGGCTTCGACATTTAATAACACAGTCTTCAGCTTCGTGAAGCGTTCCAGCATTTCATCAATCAAGACCCAAGCCGATGTTGGGGATTTGAAAGCGACCTTCATGTTGTCGACGCCGGCAGGCACTTTGATCTTGATAGTGAGCTGCGTTATGGACGTTGGAGCCGTTTTCAAAGACATGGCGACAGCATGAAGAGGTGTGTTCTGTCCGTAATAGTGTTTCACATCGAACTTCGCCGAGAAACACAGCGCAGACACCGTTCGGCAGTGTGACAAGTCAACCTCGGGATACTCTATCCTCGCAATCAGCAATCTGGTGTGTAACAGAGTCACATATAAGATTACATTTACCTGAGCCATCATCCTCATCCTGGACCTCATAATCCCAGTGGGTGTAATCAATCATAAGAGATTGTAAGCGGAGGTGGTCGCCCGACAAGAGCGCCTGCACGCTGTCGTGCACGCATTGATCAGAGATGGAAAGCTCAAGATGTTCCAACATAGTGAGGGCCGAATTCTGTAGAATGAATAGAATGGACTGGGATTGACAGAGGCCAATCACTGACACCTTGTGCGGTGTGATATGAGCGGGGAGCCGAATGTCAGTCATATGTGTCTCCAGCTCCTCATAACCGTCTGTTGCACCGTCGGTATCTCGAATGCGCATCGCCTCGAATACGAGTCGGTCCACACCGGAGAAAAGCCCGAACAGCCTGAAGAGATCCTTTTCTCCGTAGAACTGTTCCCACTCGTTGTCCAGATCCTGACTCCGGGCGAGCTCGACGCCATACAGCCGCAGATACTTCAGCGGCCGCGGAGTCGGCGACTGGTAGAACGCGTCGGGGACAAAACGGGGCCATTCGATCCAATTCAAGATGAGGCGGCTGAGGGAGGGGAGAGCGGCCATTAGGGCGCAGAGGCGCTGCTGAGTCAACGGGGCAGGTTCCGAGTCGCGTGGATCATCGCGACGGAAGCCTTCCAGCTCAAGGTCAGTGATAAATCGTGCGACGTCTTTCCTGCGAGTGATGAATTCCAGGAAGGCGGCGTATTCTTCGTCATAGATGACAACGTAGACAATTTCAAAGAGTATGCTCATCACCCGGGCGCGCCATGCGTGTGATAGAACGGAGGCGACGAGGAGGGTGTCTGTGTCGTCATACAGCTCGTGAGCTACGGCGTCCACGAGCTCAACCGGTAGGATAGAGTCTAAATGGATAGGACGGAATTCGCGAACCTCGGTCTGAGACTGCACGCCCAGTCAGCCTCACAGGAAGACTCGTTATCAAAGCTTTACCCACCAGCAGATTTCCTCCCAGAGGTTGAGACATCTTCCACCGCTGAATTATACCAGGCTGAGTGAAGTGAGCTTTAGACACCGTTGAGACTGGCGGAGTATATGGAGGAAGTGTATAAGGTCCAGAATGGCGTTGCTGGCAATATATACCAGCGCCTGACGCTTAAATGACCCCAAAGGGCAACATCGACGAAGGCGTGGCACAACAAAGACAAACGTATGCCACTCATCAAATGAAGCTTTACCTTCGATTTAGCGGATGAATATGCAATTTCAACTAATAGGGTCCAAGCATGAGTCTATACAGCTGTAAGAATATAGTATGCAATCATGATACATTTGCCGTCGCAGGTGCAGGGGTCGCGTCCGTTGAGGTTGACGGTGTCGCGGATGCAAGCTTGTCTTCTGTCCGCGGTTTCTTATTCCGATGTCGGTTTACCATCGCTGATGAAGCATTTGGGTCGTCATATCTTCAGAAGTATCAGAGACGTCACTTCAAATCGAAGACACGGGAGGACTCACATTTTGATCGTATGTAGCAAGAACCCTCCTGATCCCGACGCGTTCATCATAGGATGTGTTCGTCCAGGCAAGATCTATACCGTCGACACAATGTGTCGACATGAGCAAAGCCGATGTGTCTTTGGGGAGGAGAGATGTACCTGATATTTCCTCAGGAACCCCTCCGTGACTGTAGGTCCTAGATAACCCGGCATATCTCTCAATTTCGCTTGAAGGTCGGACAATATTTGAACTTGAGGACTCTGCACGACGATTGATGCGGACCCGGCGAGGTACGGGCAGAGTTTCTGCAGGATCGAGAAGGGGTCATATTGACTCGCCACGATTAGTCTTGACCAGGGAAATGAGTATGTCTTCGTCTGGCATGAGGGAGAAGACACACCCTTCGAACTCTCCTGCAAAAAATTCTTCCCGGTTCTGAGTGAGCACATTGGTCGTTGCTTTCCGTTTACTCAGCCGAGATTTCTGCGCATCAGATTTGAATGTTCCGCTTGGTGGTTCGGAGGACGGTACGACTGTGAAACAATGATGAGCACGATGTCCCTAGCAATGCGTGTGAGACTGACCAGGTGTATAGTCCTCGTCTGCTGTCGCCCAGTTCAACGAAGACATGACAGATGTAGTATACTCTTTGCTGAAGTTCATATGCGTCACAACAGGATATGCGGGCGGAGAATCGACGTCGCATATTGTGATCAAACGACCATTACCTAGGATATGGTATGTAAGTACTAAAAAGCCACCCGTGAAAGCAGCCTCTGACTCACCACCTAATCGTTCCAAAACACCCGCAACCACAATGCCTGACGCGTCATCTACTACTAAGTACCGTCCGCCAGGTCGTATGTTGGCGAGATTCAGTAATTGGGACAGCGTGTCGGGTCGGATGTCTCGCAGACGGTTCTGGTCCTTGTTGAACCAGTACTCGCAGACATTATAAATCGTTGGCTCGACGGTTGAAAACGATTTGGAATATCTGTGTAGCAAGTCCTAGTCAATATTGAGTATGAGATATTTACAAGAAAGAACCGACTTTGCTTCTTTTCGCTTTTTGTATTTTTCTTTGCTGTACTCTGTCTTGAGCCCAAAATTGGCATGCTGCTCAATCTGCCTTTGGATGATTTCCTACGGGATATGCACAAGGTATGTCAGGCATATTTGCGCGTAAATGGGTGTCTTCCATACCGATGCCGATAATCCCGACCTCTTGAGAGCTTCAATTTCCACTAAACTCAATGGTTGAACGGCTTGAGTGTCGTTTATGAGTTCATTTGTGGCATCGGTGTCCTCTGCGTGAGGTAAAAAGGATAGGATAAGAATATTATCACGTAGAATTCAGCAACTGCGTACCTACTTCCTGCAATCCTTTCGGGGGGATCACGCTGAGTTTTTTGTCTGTGATGTCGTAGGTAAGGCCGTAAGGTTGGCCTACGAGGTCATTCGTGAAGAATGAGCCAAACTTTCCTAGGTTTATCGTCCTATACGGTGAGTTAGTCATGCAAAGACATCGCGAAAAAGATGTACGAGGTCGTACGAGTCTTTCTCGAGCTTCAGAGTTTTGTAGTCTCCGCTCGGTGTCCGGAGCAGCACTGTGTCCCCCACTTGAATGATCCTCATTTCCGTCTCACCAGAGGAAAGTCTTTGCGAAGATCCCTCTCCGTTATCCATCCTGAGTCTCAGGGAGATTGTGGTGAGTGGGGGATAGTTTTTAAAATATGGGAGGAAGGGACAAGCGGGATGGTCTATAGGCGCCCTCCGGGTACTTTTGCTTTCGACATCGACCTGATCTTGCCATTAGCCATAAACGATGTTCACAGGTCTGGTATGCCCCGTTCTATGTCCTCTAATAACCTCCCTAACATCGTAATAACAGATTGAACACTTGGGCACCGTCTCATCCATCGTACGCGATGCCGGCGGATGCACCCTGACCATTTCCGATTCCGCGCCCATTCTCGACGACTGTCACACTGGCGACTCTATCGCTGTGAACGGCGCATGCCTCACTGTGACCGAATTCGATAAGAAGGACAAGGGTGGATGGTTCGAAGTGTGGCTGGCAAATGAGACGTTGGATAGGACAGATCTTGGTGCGTCTCGCCGTCTTTGTCAATGTACCAACTCCTCAGTTTACTCTCAGGCGAAAGGAGAGAGGGAGACCGGGTGAACCTCGAGCGTGCTATGGGTGCACACGTACGATTTGGTGGACACTTTGTTCAGGTATAAATGCTTTTGCGCTACTGAGGCCTTGGGCAATTGACCTCATCTACGTCAGGCTCACGTCGACGCTACTGCGACCATCATTGACAAGCAACCTGACGGGGATTCTGTCCGTATAACGTTCCAGTTTCCAGAACCTACACTGTCTCGCCCTTCCCTCTTGCAGTATATCATCCCAAAGGGATACATCGCGATCGACGGAACCTCCCTCACAATAACTCAAGTCGACGATGTCAAGCGTACTTTTGGCATCATGCTCATCACGCACACGCAGGAGAAGATAACGCTTCCCAAAAAGCCGATCGGCGCAAAGGTCAACATTGAGGTGGACATGGTCGGCAAGTTCGTTGAGAAGAGCGTCACTGCGGCCTTGAGTGGAGGCGGAGGAGAAGCTGTAAGAGCGTTGGTCGAAAAGGTTGTTGAGGATGTTCTAGTCAAGAAAGGATTGACCAAATGAGTAGTAAGGAACGATATAGTGTAACATGAACCAATATTGTATGTTGTAGGAAATAGGAATATGTTTTTGTGGAAATCACATTTCAGACCACCATTGAGCGCCAAATGATACGCGCATACAGTGGTGCCTAATTGGGACAGTACGCGATGGCGGCAATTCGGCGCGCCAAGGTCGTCCCAACTCTCTCCCCCTCCGTTCTCTTCCTCGTCAACACCGTCGTCAACAGCGCCGCCGTCGCCCTCGTTGCTGGTCGACACGATGGACGGACACATAAAGGCAAAGGTGCGCCGTTCTTATATACGTCAACGTTGGCTGAATCCTGATAGGCTTTCCATTAGGTCTCATCTGCAGTCAACTATCCCCGGTCACGACCAGGATCACCCTCCAAGAATTACGGAACATCTCTTTCACCACCTCCAATACTCAGACCGAAGGCAAAGGTCAATAGCAGTGCAACGACGCAGCAGCGAAGAGCCTCTGGCGCGTCGACTTCTCCGATTGTTCGCGGAACCATTTCCACTACTGCAATCGTCACTGTCCAACGCGCCCCATCCCCGTTCAAACCCCCACAATCTCAGTCGAGGATTGAACGAAATGGTTCATCCGGGTCACCTGCAATCTCACACTTTAAGGCCAAGGTAACCTCTTCTACTCCGCGCTCGAGAAGTGTCATTGGGGGCAGGGCGTCGCCGGACTCTCGGCAACGTGCATTGACGAGTGCTACTTCTGAACGCGACCCTCCTATACCACATCGACCTCGAAGAGGAAGTGTTTCTTCTACACTGACGGCTCCTGCTGCTCCGCCTCTTCATCGTGGACATGTCACGACCCCGTCGTCCTCGAAGCTGAACCTGCCGGCGAGCCCCAATGAGAATGGAACTCCTTCCCCTTCTTCTAGTACCTCCGGGGCTAATGCTAAAGGACTCGTACGCGTCAAATCGAAGATATCAAGCCTGGCAGATGCTCGAGCTCATTCTCCCTCCTTGCCTCCTTCACCACTATTGCCTTCACGTCCACTATCAAATCATATCAATCGGACGGCACGAGTACCGTCGATATCAAATATCAAAGTAACACCTCCTCTGACACCTTCTCCGGTTGCCAATAGTCCACCCGGGTCTGGGACGACCTCGCCTGTTTCACCCACCACATCAGTGTCCAGTCACCGATTTGCGACTACACGCGAGACACATTCGACCAAACACCATCTGTTTCAGCCTTTTCACGCAAACGATGATAACTCTGTGACATATGCCGCATACAGTGCACCTTCGCGCAAAGGAAGCGTCCTCATCGTTGACCCTGCGTCCATCCCGCTTCCCCCACAGTCCCCGCCAACATCTACCCTCTCGTTTTCCTCGCGTTCATCGGCATCTCGATCTTCTGTGTCCTATGAGACGCAGAACAGCTCGGAGGCCAGTCGCAGTACGGCACCAACACTGCACTCCCGGGTCAATGGGATGAACGGCAGTCCTGCGGGGGCAAGTAGAGAAGAACGGATGTCGCCCCCTAGGTTGGCTGTGGAAGGATTGGGCATCAAGATAATGCAGGCCATGGCGGATGAGAGCTTTGAGGATGATTACGCTTCTGACCGAATCAGGCGGGAGAGCTCAAACAACGAGGATGACGATGCGGATCTGTTGGACAAGAAGAGGCGGGCGCAGGCAAAGTCAAACCGAAAGGTACGTCACACACTTGATATGTCTGACTGCCTCGGTTTTGCTGATCCTGCGGGGAGCAGATTGAAGACCTCGAAATCACCAATCGGTCCCTGCTAGCGATCAACTCGTCGCTGGAAGCGACGAAGCATCGACAAGCCAAAGAGATACGGGATCTGCGTCGCAAGCTTCGAGAGTCGCGGCTCATTCTGCCTCCCCAGGCATATCGCGCTGTCAAATCTAACGACCCAGTCAGTGTCATGGATGATGCTGAAGACGAAGAGGATGAGGACAGTGAAGAGGAGCAACAACAGGAAGAAGTGGTTGAAGGGAAGACAGACGAGGCTTATAGGCGGGTGAGAGGGTTGATAGAGACTCTACTCGAGGAGGGCAGGAGAGCGCTGGAGGCGAAGCCCGAAGACCTGGCTCCGGGGGGCAAGAACGGTGCAAAGGTGTTGAGCGAGGAGGAGGCGAGGTCATGGCGAGGGGATGACTTTGACTCGCATTCTGTCATGTCAAAGGAAGACGGAGAGGCCTTGGTGATCAGAATATCTCAAGAGGATCGGGAGGTGAGGAAGGGAGGCGAGCGACCGTTGACACCGTCGAGGGTGGCCATCCCGGACAACGATGATGGGTTGGATTATGCGGATAGCGAGGACGAGGTGGAGGCGTCATTGCTAGACATTGAAGACTCCGACATCCCTCACGACACTCTGCATCCGAATATCACTGTCACCTTGTCGCCACCATAGGCGACGTCGTACCTCCCAAAACCTCCAGAGCCAGACCTTCTAGGATGAAGGCACGAGGAGCTAAGCCATATAGACGACTACCTCTGCAAACCGTATACGATATACCGACAAGCCAAGACACTTACATGATATCCCTCTGAACATACTTTCAATCATCGCACTCCCCATCATGTTTTCGACGACAACTAACTGCAACTCTCTCACAAGCAACTGCCGCATATACTTTTTATGACTTCACGTTTTTACGATGCATCAGCTATGTACTTTAGACTCATCCTCTTCGTATAAATAAGTACCTCCATGTGCTTTTCTCTATGCCAGTGTTCTACTCGACCTACCTGAGCCAGACGGCGTGCCTTTACACACAAGGGAAATCTCACATGTGTGCATTCAAACCCAGTCTAGTCATTCGGATAGGGTCCATCCGTAGTCGTACATTACAATAACACTTGTGAAGCCTCTAGTCGTCTTCTGCGATCTTTTGAGCTCGTTTCGCCAACTGAACACAGTGTCAGCAGTGCAATACAAAGACAGCATACGAGACACTCACTGCTGCAGCAAGATCCATCTGCCCACCGATCCCCCCGGGCTTCCCACCACCGCTGCTTCCTCCTGCACCCAATTTTGGAGGCGCTCTCACACTTCCCGCAGCGGGCGGTCTCGGAGCCGTAGGCACCGCAGGTTTACCAGCGGGTGCATGTACGCCAGGCTTGGCACCTACAGGTGGTGGTGCCGGTTTAGGCTTCGTGCCTACAGGTGGCGGCGGCGCTCTTCCACCTCCTACTGCGCTCGTCGGCCGCGAGGTGACAGGTGTGGTGTTGAGAGACGAGCCGTTCGTGCCAGATGAAGAAGAGGGCGTCTTCTTCCAGCTAGGCACGGCAGACCCATTGGAAGCTCCAGGGAAAGCCACTGGCTTCGCAGTGGGGTTGGCAAGGATGGGTGGGGCGGGGGCTGCAGGAATGGCTCTCGGTGCCGCTGGCGGTGGTGGAGGTGGCGGCGGAGGTGCGGCAGCAGGCTTGGGCTTACGAGGCACAAGCTCGAGGTAGTTGTACGGTGCCCACCCTTCGACACCATCCTTCTTCACTAGCCACCAGCCGTTGTCATCTTTCTCAACTAACTCCACAAGGTCGTCTTTCGCCAACGACATCTCTCCTGGTTGACCCTCGAACGCAAACTTGGCTTTGTACATATCGACATCCGGCTCTGCAGGGGGAGGGGGAGGAACCGGCGCACGGCTGGGAGGCGGCGGCGGCACTTGAGATGTAGCAGTAGAGGCGGCCGCAGGAGCGTGAGGAGCTGGCTTTGCGGCTGGTGCGATCGCCGATTTGCCAGCGAGGGGCTGAGTAGCTGGTTTCGGTCTCGCAGCTGCAGAGCCTGTCGGTTTCTAGAGTCAAGGTCAGTCTACAGTTACCTCAATTATCCAGACGAAAATCTCGTACCGATGGACCGCCTCGCTTAAGGAGCTTTCCCTGAGTGATAGGTCGAACTACACCTTCTTTACGTTTCGCGGGGGGACGTGACAGACTACTGGCCGGTTCACCAGAGGGGACATGGATGGCATGGCTCTTGTACAAATCATTCCTTAGAATACTCTCGTCCTTGATGACCTTGACATTGTCCTTCTTCTCTTTCTTCTTGGTGTACTCCATGCTTGAATACTGTTCAGTACTAACTTTCCCATGACAAGATAGACAACATACGTAGGGCCAATCAGGACGTTGATTGTTGCACTGGTCAGCTGTAGAAGGTGGGTGACAAGCTCTGTCTTGAAGACACAGTTGATGAATGGATCGCCTTCTTCCGTAGGGCCAAGGTTGAGTGCCTGTATCATACTTTCAACGACTTGCACAGGTTTCAGTCTCGTAGTACTTACCAACCAATCGTCCCGCAAGTTTGACATCGAGATGGACCTGATAGTGCTGAGCATGATCCTGCGCTCCATAGTATACATTCCCTGTGTTTGCAGAGCGACGATGAATACTGCCTTTTGGGTCTGAAAGGGGCAATGAGACGTAGCGCCAACATGAACATGTTTGAAACACTGACGACAACTAAAAAGCGAGGACTGGGTTTACTAGAACGACCAATCCTTGAGACCAGAACCTGAATCCTCGAGCTATAAACGACGTGATCGGCTGATGAGATGTCTCGATTAGTATCACTTCCGCACGTGCATTCATGAGACTCTGTTCGCTCACAGGTTCCACAAACACTGGTCAAGATCTCGCCCAACGCGCTTTTGCCATTGACATCCAGATAATCACCCATGAACCGTCGGTAACTGAGCAGACTGAACCGTCTACGCTCCTTTCTTCCGGCCAAGACCTGATGACTGTAGTCTCGAATCTTGGCATACTCAAGGCCTTCCTTGTTGTTCTTCCAAAAGCGCTGTATACGACGAGCACATTCTTCCCGATAACGCATGTAGTTCCGCCACGCACGCTGAATGCGGGCTGCCATGTTGTGCCAGTATCGGTCACGCATCGTCTCGAGAGCGAACAGCTATAATTCAGTTCAGTTCACCGAAACTTCCGATGTATACAAGAGACGACGTGACTACTCACCGTCTCAGGATTCTTGATGAAAGCCTTCGTCATGCCCATCTGCCACTCGTCCTTCGCAATACCCGTGTCCGCCAAAATCTTCTCGCACCCACTCTTCGCATCCCCCGACCAAGTATACTCACCCGCATACGATGTCGCAGGCGACAGCAAGTAGAACCGCTCCACCATCTTCTCAAATGTGTTACGGTAGGCGAATCCGGCGCGGCGAACACGGATATTCTCTTGCAGACCGAGATACTTGACTTGGTGGAGAACGGCTTTGACGTCGTATTCAGTAGCAGAACGATTCTGATTGGGCTTGATGGTTCGGATGTAAGATGGTTGTGCCCGCATGAGGTTCTCCACCAGGGCACCCGCAGATTGCTGGGACCGCATATCTCAGTGAATGGACGTTACAGTTAAGAGAATACACTCACTTTAATCCTATCACCAGCAGTAGGCGGCCTCTTCTTGTTATTGGGATCAGGCCTGTCAGGGAACAAACTCTGCAAGAATTGATTCGAGCTGGTGCCAATCACATCTAACAGGTCCTTCACAAGCACGTCCTTGTTCTTGTCCGTCATCCCAGAGATGTTATACATCACGTCTCCTGCGTAGTGCTTCACCAGGAACTGCGAACCCCGAGTCTCGAAATGTGGGTTTGACGACAATGCGCTCAACCGTTGGACGAAAGAGTTATCGGCGGCGGTAGGGTCAGCATGGGCTGTTGCGCACGCGTCATTGAGGGCAGCGAAGATACCCGGGGGACGACGTTCTTCAATGAGATCGCACACAATCTTGTTGTTGAAGTATTTGATAGGCGTCCATTTGATCTGCTCTCGGACATATTCTTCTTGTTCGGTCTTGAGGGTCAATTCGATGAAGATCTGTTGGAGTTTCTCGTTCACGTAGTTGATGCACAGCTGCTCGAATGAATTGTCCTGTCAAAACAACGTCAAAACCGATCCGGCAGATAGAGTTTGGAAGGCATTCAGTACCTCAAAGATCTCAAAGCCGAAGATATCCTGATTCCTGGAAATCAGCAATATTGCGTAGGCTGTGGTGTAATAGAGGTCGTACCAGGATACCAATGAGTGACGCAGAGGCAGACCTTGCCTTCATCGACAAGTTGACCCTTGACACTATCCATTCGAACACGTTGTTATAGATGGCCTTCGCCAACGCGTCCCTCCCAGAGTTCGCTTGAGCTGGATTCAAGGGTACGTCATATACTGACCCTCTCCGCCCACCTCGTTGCGTCTCCATGACCCTCGTACAAAGTGCCTTTTGCATTAGGGCTGGGTCCACTTCCATGAGGTAACCAACAAAATCGGTCACGCTCGTATCCGCAATCTCGGAGTTGCCGTCGTCTGCTTCGGAGAACTGAACGTTACCAAGCCACAGAATGGTGGCAAGATTGCGGAAGATCTCGGCTTGCTCATAGTCGGTGAGACCGATGACTTGCATTGCCCTCTGTGGAAACCGTCAGAGAAACGTCGTAGATTGTAGATTATGCAACTCACTAGAGTCTCATCAAAATCTTTGGTGTCATCTATGCCAGCGACGTCCAGACAATTGCTCATGCTCGTGTAAGCGTATGCATCTGGGGTTTGGATACCATATGTCTCTGCGCCCATTCAATAAGCATCCAAGGGACACACAGAACGGATAAAACCTACCACGCTGTTCTGGAGACGCAGATTTGGTGAACTGATAGAAGATGTGGAAGTTCCTCTCATTATCAACTTGTCCCACGACACGACCCTTTTCCAGCAGATAATTCGTGATCTGTGCGCCGATCGGTTCTCCGTGGTCGTTGAACATAATCTCCAGGTATTTACCCTGCAAGCTGGTCAGCAAAATTTGAAGCACACGACATGATAGCACTCACATGTCGACTCGAGTTGTTGTTCCTCAACGTTTTCGCACAACCAAAACTCTCCAGCAGCGGATTTGTCGCGAGAACCATGTCCTTGATCTCCTGAATGCTGCTGTCGTTCCCACCGGAGACGGCAGCAATGTACTGCATGATCCTCTTCGCCGCTTCCGTCTTCCCAGCACCCGACTCTCCAGAGATGATCACGCACTGATTCTCATGGTACGCGTTCATATTGTAGTACGCGGACTCCGCAATACCAAAGACGTGTGGAGGAACCTCGAGCCTGTTCTTCCCCTTGTATCGTTGCAGGACTTCATCGGTGTAGATACCGAGATCTTGGGATGACGACGATTCAGGATCGGAGACACAGCAGACATATTTGTACGAGACGCACCTCGGAATGGATTGACGGAGATCAACACAGACCCAATGTATGTGTAGATATCACCATTCGTCCACCGCTTCTGCAAGTTCTCGTTGATGCTCTCGTTCGTGATCGTGCTCAGCAAGGTCATGTCAGTCACGCCGACCGTTTTCTTCTTGAACCCTTCCTTCCAATCCGCCTGCGTCCCAGATGCCATCAATATCTCCCGCAGATATGTTTCGAGGATGCAGCACTTACCTTGGCAACTTTGGCGGGCCCGCCCTTCTTGGACGGGGCAGATGTGTTCTTTTTGCCTGCTTTCTTGGATGGCGCCTGCAGGATGGTATGGCTTAGAGCATGTACACACATAAGTCCATACATATGCTCACCATTGCTACACCAGGTATGCCAACCCAAGATGACTAGTATTGCGTAGTTGTTGTGTCGCGAGAACGAGATCTCCTATAGACAGAGAAATGTCGGGGTCGAGGGTGTAGATATATGTCGCAAGATAGTCCCTAGTCTTCGGCGTGCGGGTCCCGATGATTGAATATAGTCGTGATATGAATAACCCCGCGCAATAGGGCGGTGTCGTTTAGTTTACAAGTTGAGGAATATACAAGACAAAGCTGCGAAGTCGGGCACAAGTTGAAGGTGCTGTGCGACGCAGACGACAAACGACGACAGACACTCGCGCGCCCGCGTTTGACCGCCGGCCCGCTGTTCCGCAGCATCATCAGTCATCGTCAGTCCGAAAAATATCGAGATAGGTGCTACACTCAGACCGCTAACAGTACATATCGAAATTATATGCTACAAAGGATTGTGTTCTTCTTCAGTCTTCTTCCCTAACATCGCATCATGTCTGGATAGGGATACCGTTTTCCATGAGACACTTCAACGCTTCTGCAGCAGGTCGCAATAGCGGAGAGCTACGATTGGACGAGTTCGCTTTGAACACCCCTGCAAGAGCTTGGACAAGCCCTATCCTCTGTGCGTCCTGTGCAACCTCTTTGCTTCCCTCTTTATTCTCCTTGATGCCGACAAGGAAATTGCGGACGCACATAACGCCCCGGTGAACCAGACCAGGATCCGCACCCCCCGCGGTCTCCTCGAGCTCTTCCACTCCCGATGTCGCGTCATCAGAGGGCGGCAAGATCGAAGGGTCAATTAGCTGTCCAAGGATAGGCAGCACCCTCCCTTTCTCTTTCTGCAACTCCAGCAAATGACCACACGCAACGGGGGAATCGCTGACGGTGGCCACAGCTCCGCTCGCCGCCAACCGCGTCGCGAGATCCTCGACATCGCAGAGCGCAACAAGCACCTGCAGCTTGCGTTTCGACGACTCTCCGCTCCTGCCGCCGTACTTCTCGAACACATCGTCGCTCCCCGCGATCAGGTTGCATACCAGCTCGATGGATGCGCGCCGAACAAGGGTGTGATCCTCCAGCATAAGGAGCTCCACCTTGCTGAAGAGTCCCTCGGAGTGTGCAATCTTGTCTGCAGCGTCGGGTGAGGTAGAAGACATGTTCGTGAGTGCCATGATGGCTTCGAACTGTTGGAGTAGTGTGGCAGAGGGATGCGTGAGCATGAGAGTAAAGGGGCGGATAGCGTCGTATAGTGCACCGGCATTGGGTCCAAAGACTTGAACGGGTGACGCAGTAATGGCGAGCTTAGCAAGTGCTTGAATCGGCTCAAGATCGGATGCATCGAGGTAAGGCGTCTTGCCTTTGTCGGGTCCAGCAGCAGAGGGTGCTGAGGACAACATATCTTGAATTATGGTAGACAACGCTTTCGCACCGCCTGATTGCAGGATCTTGCCTCTACTTGTGTTATCCTCGACAAGGCTCAACAGCGCTTTGCCCACAGCCAACCTAACAGCTCGACTCTCGGTGGCTTTCACGGCAGAAGTGAGTGCGTCCATCACGCCCACCTGGAGTAATCTCCGTCCTCGAGCAAGAACATGGTCTTTGTCGTCCAGCTTGTTCTCCTCAGTAACATCGTCAACCTTTGACCCTGAGTTCGCACCACCGGCCTGCGCCAACTTGCGTAGCTTTGCAATCTGGGTTTCCTCCTCTGTACGTCGTGGCCGATAAGCACATAGATTTGAGATGATGAGGATGGTCCCATACAGAGGTGTCATGCCCATGTCCTCAGAAGATTCGGACCACAAGGTTTTGCGACGCGGAACGGTAGCAAACAGACGGGACAAGAACTTGGCATCTGACGACAACATCTCCTTGATCGTCGGGTCTGCGCTCATATACGCCAGGCCTTCCACAGCATCCTGAATAGAAGACGACGGAGACGAGGTCGGCGCGTCCAGCACTAATCTCTTCATCAGCTGAGCAAGATCGGCGTCCCCGCCGCCTGCAGACCCGACAGAAGCCGACGCTGGTGACGCAGCAGCGAGCGGGTTGGCAGCAGCATCCGCTAGATTCCCTTTGTTCAACTTGACCAGCGCAACCGCGGCGGCAGCCCTGAGAGAGGTATCATCCTTCTGACGCGCCTTCTCCTCCAACCATTGGACTGTCTGGCTGCTTATGACCGTGCGGCAAGATTTGTGTCCGGCAGCTTGTGCGATGAGATGTGCGAGAGCCAGAGAGACGGAGGCGGAGGCGGGGAGGAGGTCGGGTATATCTTCCAGGGTATCATATACGCCATCCTGAAGAAGTATGGCCGAGGCAGCTTGCCAGTCGGTTTGGAAGAGGGCGACGAGGAACGTTAGACCTGCTAGGATGTCTGGCTCCGTAGTGTCGCCTAGTTTGGATATCAACGAAGGCGAAAGCGCGTTCACTATAGACTGGGTGGAAACGTCGGGTCCATCTTGTCGATTTGAAAGCTTGGCTTTAGGCGCAAGTTCTCGAAGCCGCTGAGAGAATGCGGATAAGACGATGTACGCCTTGGATCGAAACGCGAGCGGCTGGGACGGTAGAAACGCGGTGAGAAGAAGTTGGATTTCGTCTGGAAAAAGGATAGACCAAGATTTGTCCTGAGACTTCTTGAGAATGGTGTCCAGGTTGGTCTCCTCGTCCACTGCTACTGCTTTCACGACCGGCTGGGCATCAGACATGGCGAAAATGCAACACCGAATGCTATGCGACGGTAAGAAAGTTTTTACACGAAGTCGTCGTCGCGAATATACTCGAGCTACTCACATCGAAAGCCGAGATAGTGAATTTGGTGAATGAGCAAGAGGACGTGAACAAGAAATGTCCACTCGGATTTGGATGATGATGCTACCACGAGCGCTTATGTGTTACCGGACACGCCGGGCCGCCACTCAACATTCAGTTCGAATTCACCGTTCATCTTTGTCCTTCCCTTTCTTGAACTGCGTCGGTATACGAAGTCAAACCCTTTCCACTCCTTCACAAGCTGGCCTTTCCAATAAGGGCCGCGTGCCTCTATCTTTCTCCCTCTCTTTTCCACCGACGGTCCTTACCATCCCGGACGATCAGAAACTAACAACGAACTTGAGGGCCTGGTACAGCAGACATTCCAACATCATGAAGAAGAAACTTTGGCTTTTCATCGCACAAACTATCCCTGTATGGCTGCTTCTACGACTCGGCTATGTCCAGGCGAATCCGACTGGTATTACAGTTTACTACGCTGAGACTCCAACCACTGCTCCTCAGCCCACGCAACCATCTCTCGGCGACCCCCATGGACGCCGAGCCCTCTACGAAATATTCGACACTCTGAACTATGGCGGACCGACGCCGAACGGTGGGCAAGACGGACACAGAGCCGAAGCTACGCACGGAAGGGACGCGAACGAGCTGGTCTCTTCACAACGAGCCCATTTCACTCAAGACGGTCTTCTAGGGCACCTCGCGAACCCTGGGTCTACGACGACCGGCTCTACCACGTCTCCTCACTCTCAGTCTACGACTACGACCCAGGGCAAGTACTCCGTCATTGGCACTCTCCCGCCGATCCCAAGCCCCACGGCCGGGAACACGATCATGACGTCTTGGGCAAGCACGCCAACTTATACTTTACCGACTTCGACCCCAATCTCAGACGCGGCGAGCAAGAAGGACCAGGCTATTAAGCAATGGAAGATCATTGGCGTAGCCGTCATCGCCTTCAGCACGGTCTCTGCCATCCTGCTCCTGGCCGTGTTCTTCGACCAGTGGTGGCGCTTTGTCAAAGACGTGATCGGGAAGGGGAGGGGCAGGAAGCTTGGGAAGGACAAGGAAGAACTGGTCCCGGACTGGGAGAAGGCAAGCTGGGAGGTTCGGTTCGGCGATGACCGACACAGGTACCCAAGCTTTACGAGTTTCCCGAGCAGCGAGACGGGGATGAAGAACAAGACGACCAGTACGACGACGAACGAGGGTGGCTGGACGAGACCGCAGCACAATCGGAGTCCCCTGAGGGACGGCGCCGACGATACCAACACCGACGCGAGCGCCAGTCAGGAGATGGACATTTCTGCGATGAGCCCACACCAGGTCCCCGTCCATCCGATACCGCATTACAACGTCTTCTCGCCGCCCCCAGACACCCCGCTGCCCAAGCCCAGTGCCGCTCCCAGCAGCATTCCCTCGTCGCCCCGATTACAATCTCTCAACACTGGCGCAACTTTGGCACGCAGCAAGTCACAACGGTCACAACTGGATCCATTCCAGGACCCGCCTCGCTCGCCCAGAACAAGGAGTATCTCGATGAGGAGTATCGGCGGGGAGAGTGTGTACGGAGGGATTGCCTGACTATTCAACGAGCTGCGCGCAGGGTGGTCAATGCGGAGGAGGGTTCCCATGATTGAAAACATACTATTGCTAGCCCATTGACTGTGCCCAATTCTTTCTCCTTCTCATCCCACACGTCTCGTATTGTGAATCATTGTATGTAGTATAGCCAATTGTATCGTTGTTCCATCGCAGTATTGCTACGTGTTCATTGTGAGCCATTTGAATCAGCGGCATCGACGAACTCGGATGGTTTTGGAGAAGACTGTGGCGGTGGTGGTGATATCTTCTCCAACTGGTCAGAGATGTATATCCCTGCTACGGCAAAGGCGGTGACTGCCAAGGAAATTCGGAGTCGTGTCTGAGCTGGAAGTACTGCAAAACCGCCTCAACGTCAGACTTCGTCGACAATAATGTTCCTAGATGGGACGGCATACCAGCAAATGATTGCCATAACGATCTCTTCTGCACGTTATCATCAAGAGGTCGTTTTCCGAGGTTTGCCATTGCAAGTGGTGAGCGAGTGGCAAGCGTTACGAGCGCCTTATTTCAAGCTTCCACATTTCTCTGCATTTCGAATTCACTCGTCATCGCACGACGCAGTAGGACTCGCCCATGGCCATAGTAGGTGCATATTATTGCCACGCATACCTCACCAGAGTACCAGTAAGTAACCTCTACGTATGAATTTGAACGCGCCAACGTGGTCATGAATTCGCCTCGTGCTACCGGACACCTACGGCCGTGCCCGCCGTTGTGCTTCTTTCACCCCGGGCCGTTCATCCCATGCTTGCGTCGCGTCGATCCACGATGACCCCCCACGATGGCTGCCATCGCCCCGTCGCACGTCACGCTCCCTTTCGCCGACGTACCCTCGTCCCTCGTCGCGTCGCCCCTGCTCAACATGAACAGAACACAACACCCTTTGCCCTGCGTGTTCTCAGCCTATATAAACCGACTTCCGTCGCGTTTTCGCCGTCTCCCCATCTTGTTCCGTTTCCCCATCATTTCTCCGACGACATGCCTGCGCACCGTACGGGACGCAGGGAACCCCCGTTCTTTGGCCCTCATGCGCCCATCCATCATCCCATCCAACGTGCACCAGGAAGGGAACCCTGGTCTGTCATGAACCCACCTACCTGGTCCGCCGCTACAAGGTAAGNNTANANGNNNNTCANT